>JAAGKR010001968.1:79022-106849 GCA_011419295.1 Clarias macrocephalus | reverse complement strand
AAAATGCACAAAGTGCATAAGTGCAAGCATTTGCAAACAGTGCAAGTCAAAACACAAGACCGTGTTCTGCTGAGAGTAAAAAAAGCAACTTTTCATAAATGTGATGAGTGTAAACATGACACACTTTGGCAGCCAGTTCAAGGAATGGAATAAACTGAAAGTGTCCAGTTTAATGGTTTTGTGTGTGTGTGTGTGTGTGTGTGTGTGTGTGTGTGTGTGTGTGTGTGTGTGTGTGTGTGTGTGTGTGTGTCTCAATCCAGTCCCTGGATCTTGAGGAATCTAATGGCTTGTGGAAAGACACTGTTACACAGTGGGTAAATGCTTCTCTACCCTTTTGTCAGGTGGCAGAAGGGTAAAGAGTGTGTGTGTGTGCATGTGTGGTGTAAATGTCTATGATAGAGGGAAGAGAGAGACACAGATTATCTTCAGGTCATGATTCAGCTGTCCTCACTATCCGCTGCAGGGTCTTGCGACCTGAGATGGTGCAGTTCCCAAACTAGGCAGTGATACAACCTCTCAGGTGCTCAATAGTCTCTCGGTAAAATCTGCTGAAGATGGGAGGAGGTAGGCAGTCTTTTTTCTGATCCTTAGCAGAAAGTAGAGATGCTGCCGGTCTTGCCCAAGACTACCAGGAAACCAGAGTATGATGGAGGTGTGAGGCCACAATGCTAACCACAACACCACCATGCCACTACTTAGATACAGTATATACAATCTCATATATATACAGTAAATATACTCATTAGTTTTATCCCGAATGTAGTTACTGAGTTAATATATATTCGGTGTCTGAAATTTGTTTCTTTCATTTAATTCCATAATGTTCCATAAAGCTCTTGAGAATCTTGTTTTTTTATGTATTAGCACAACCTTTTGTGTAGTAATAAATTAAATAGCTTAAAAGTAACATATAATATATTGTGCATTTTTCGTGCTTTGCACAATAATTGTTTTCAGTCATCACAGAGGAAATGTCCAAGATGTGGATGTGGAAACTCTTTTCCCAGCACAAAATGTAACAATATCATCGTTGTGCTGCTTGCTCTGTAATTAATGAATGTTGTCTGCAGTCGTTCAGCTCAAAGGGAAGTCATTTAAATGCTTTCTGAGTGAGTAGTGCTTTCACATTTTTTTACTTTCTGTTAATTTCTACAGAGGATAACAAGACGTCACATGAACTAATGTTTGTCTGTTGATTAAGGCCATAAAAATGCAGATGAGACAAACTGTCTAGTAAAAACTTTGTTTGAAAAGGATGACATCATGACCTCCCCAGCAAACACACACACACACACACACACACACACACACACAGACACACACTGAGACACATACACACACACACACTGAGGGGTTTGTAGAAACGAGGAGGGGTTTAAAACATTAGACATATTTGTAAAACTCAAAAAAACGTCTTTATCTACCTTTATGACTTTTTTTAAATACACAACTATATATTGTTTGTAAATAAATAAATAAAGTAAAACTGTGAAATAATGAGCATAAATAAATTGTTATGGAATATTTACAGTAATGTTCATTCATTATGGTTAAGAAAAAAAAATGGTTAAAAGTTTGCCAAAGAAATGACCACACTTTCATAAAGTATATTCTAAATTATATTCTGGGAGTGTCCCGAAATTATTATTATTATTATTAAGAATTTTCGAGACCAATATATTTAAATACTCATGACATATGCTTTCTGCATTCCTTCCGTGTATTTTAATCGCTTTTATATTGCTCAGACTGGCTGCAAGGGAAAAACGCAGGTCTTTCTCAAGGTCCTAGTTTTTATCTGTAGTTACACAGGCATATAGTGAATGCGGCACATAAACTAAGTATAACAATAAACAGATTAATAAAGAAAGTAATGCAGAAGTTCCTAACAGATTGTATGATGAGATGTTTATGCAATGTTTATGTAAGAAGTTCTTGACAACAGTCTGTTGGAGGGGTTTGTGGTTTCTATGTAACATGATAAAAATTAGACTGGAGCAATTTTACATGACTAGAAAGGCACATCTGTAGTTCTGACTTAATTTGACGATCATGAGATGACCGACCTAAATTAAGAAAGAAAAAACAAAATTTAAATAAAGAAACGAATTGTTTGTCACAAATTTTTTTTTCTGCATTACTGACATTTCGTCTTTCCCACTCATGATGAACTCATGTTAACACATCTGGTGTTATGCATGTAATTGCACTTTGGAAGCGCGACAAATATGACAGCTTCCTCATCCAGCCATGAGAATGATTTCAATAGGTTTCTTTTTCTTCTTTTTTTTTTTTTCAAAAGCTGTTTTAAAAACATCTGATAATAAGCTCAATATAATATCCTGGATAAGTTAAATGAACTCATATTTTGAAAGTAATTTTGTAGATCCAGATCTTTTGCTATTTTGTAATGTCAAAGTAGTATAAAGCAATAGTATAAAGTAGTTTTGGTCCGTAATAGTATAAAGCTGTCAGACAGCGGTTCGCACTAATTGTGCACTGAGGAGGCATTTATTAAGTTCACATGTTTAAGCACTTACCTCATTTTCCCAGCTCACCCCCAATAAGCTGCTTAAAAAGGATAGATGTTCTTTAAGAATTAGGTCTGATTCCACAGCTGTGCTATCTATGGATTGATGAGATCATATTGTATCTTTTGGAGTTCATTAATAGGTGTGTCCATGCGATGGAACATTCAGTGGGATTAGGTATAGATTTAACAGCACTGTGATAGAGGATCAAATGAGATTTTTTAAAAAGGTCATGAAAATAGTGTGAGAATGGATACAAATGAAAACCCCAGGACAAGGAATGGCAGGAATGTAAGGATACTTCAAAAAGGTTTTTCTCAAGTTCCTTACTTGGACCAAAAATTAACTTTATGAATCTGCAGCAACTCTAAGGAATACAGCATTATAGAACCAATAAATGCATTAAATGCATTTAGTAAAGGAGTCCTATGATGAAGACAAGGAATGAGAACAGTCTGGCGTCTGATATGAACTGAAGTAGGGACATTAGAGGACATTCACTAGAGTTTCTGCTGCAACTTATAATTGACATATGATAAGGAGGAATACCAACTTATCTAAGCGTAACAGTATGTGGAAAAACACTAGAGTAGATAGGGTGAGGGTTAAAGGGCTCCTGGACTCAAAAATGTTATTTTTAAATGTTCCTCTTGAAAGACTGATTCCAATTATATACGGCTGAGTGCATACCCTTAGGGCAATTTGAAGAAATAGACATTTATTTTAATGTTTTACAAATGTTCCTTCGTTATCAAAAGGACCAAAGATTATTAAAATTATACTTCAAATGTTTGCATGCCCTTTCTAAATGTAACATAAAATATTCTCGAATATTACTTTTGGCTTTCCGTCTTCATTCAAAAGCTCTCAGTTGCATATCCATTCCAAATTTAGGGCTGACTGAAAGTTTTTACACCCTTTCAAGTTTTCCACATGTTTTACACTATTCTTACAACAAAACAAAAAAAACATAGAATCAACAATGTATTAATTGATCCATGCAATGTCATAACATTCATGCTTCTATCTAGTTTTTAAGATTTGATTGGACTTTATGCTGCTATGTTGCTTGATCAGTTTTTCTCCATTATTCTTATAAGTGTTTGTTTTAAATCTGATGTATGTTTAAGAAAAACATTTTTTTGTGCCGTCTAGCTTTCTGTTTACATCCTAATCTAATTTATAACTTATTAATTCTTACTGTATATAATTCCTTGGAGTTACATATATTTTTATTGTTGGCAAACTGTTAAATATATATGTACAGTTACAAATTTTTTAAAAACCTAGTCCCACAAGGGATTATATAAAACTGATTTTTTTTTTCAGTTTTGGCCATTCCTGCCCACAATGACTGCACATTTACTAAAATAAAATAATCAGAATCCTCTAAAAGGCACATTTTATTAGCATTAATGTCTAAATTTGACACAATGTATGAACAACTTTTCTTAAAAAAGCCAGTCATCCATCATTACTTTTGTCCTATTACCTGAACACATATGAAACATTGGGACAAATAGGATGATTTTTCCTGTCTTTCTTTTTTCTTTATAATATTGCAATATCGACTGACATGGTCACTTTGATGGTTCAACCATGTCATTCAAATTATAAATTGAAAGCAAATTATTAAATTAATTAATGATGTCATTAAGGTCATGTCATTAGAATGGATGCTGGACCTCATATTTGCTCAATCAATGTTAAGCTGTTACCCTGTTATCATCGTCTATATCGCTTTATCCTGTATTCAGGGTTGTGGGGGCCTGGAGCCTATCCCAGGAGACGGGGTACACTCTGGACAGGGTGCCAATCTATCGCAGGGCACGGTTACCCTGTTTCTCATTTAATAACAATTTCGAAGACATTATCAGTAAATGGCACAGCACTTGAGGAATCGTCCATGTGCAGTTTCTGAGTGTGTCCCAAGTTTCATTATATGTTCTAAGTTTCAGTATGTGTCCTACATTTTTACAGTAACATTAGTAATGCTGTCTACATCCTGATCCTATTCACTTTTTCCAGTATAACACAAGTAGTTCCATATGACAAATAAATCAGTAAAGTACATTAATAAAATTGCCGTCTCTGAAGAACACACACATGGGGTAAGAATAAATTCCAAACCCACTCATTAAACTCTCATTAAGCTCAAAGTTTAATGTCATGTGCAGCTTTGAATTAAGTAGTACTGATATTTATTCATTTAGTTCGACAGAAGCAAAAGATGTGTATCCTCATAAAACCATCCTCCATTACTCTGACTTTGACTAAAATGAACTCTGTCATGGATAAAGTTGGGGAAAACCAACTCTGTCACAGGCTGTAACATGCTCAAAAAGCAAACGCAGGGCCAAGCTCATCCAAGAAAGCAGAACCACAAGCCAGGCCCTAATGTTAACTCCCAGTGAAGACTGGGGGGTTTGAAGGTTAAACACAGCATTATAGTGATTCATATACAGGGGCAAGTGAGGACTCTGAGAACAACTCGTGCCATGAACTAGTTATTGCATCCTCCCTTCCACAGTAATACAGCCTTAAATTTTAACAAGGCAACGTAATTCCCATCCAATTGAAACCATTGTTTTGTTTAGATATATCTGGGAACACTTTGCCTGTGTTCATGTGATGATGTTTGGGGCTTTTTTTTTCTTTCTTTCTTTTTTTTTTTTACAGATGCATTTTACAAACAGTAATATAACAAAAGGGCCTTTATTACAGAGCATATTGTATTACTGAGTTATTTCTTGAGAGCTAGACAAGATGTAACTAATGAAACACTACCCTCTAGTGTTAGAATGAAGAACAACAAGCTTTTTTTTTTTTTTTTGTAGAGGAAAAGAATTTTGTCCTACTTTACTTCAGGTCTTCAATCCAAAATAAAGATTTGCTGACAATTGTTTCTGAATAATTTGGTCTATTTTTTTGTTTATAGACAATAAACAATTAGATTTAATTGTATGTATTTTTGCTTCAGTGGTTGTACATTGGGCTTAAAGCAATTTTGTTAAGGTAGTTAACAGCTGAATGAAAATCTCTCAGCAAAAATAATTTTCTAAAATAATCTCCATATTGCAGTAATATCACATAAGTGCGCACTGTATATGAGATACTGGCTAAGATAAACTTACTTTACCTTAATGTTTTATTCATCATATACCAACAGCAGCCTGTTAGAATGAACTATTTTATGTTTATTATAGAATGTCATGGCAATTGTTAGGCCTACTTCTGCAATAAACAGTCTTTCTTTAAAAAAAAAAATGCAACTTGTCATATTACCAAAAAATACAAAGGCAGCCTTCTTGAAAACTTTCTCATGGTGGAAAAGCCATAACATGTCTAATCACATAGGGCTTCATCATATTCACAATTCCACAATTCCTTTTTACATCACGTTATGTAGAGGATCCATCATACAAGTCAATGTGAATGTTGCTACGCATTATTAAAAAAAAATTTTTTTGGTTGCAGTCAGAACGACTGTCAAAGCTTCTGTTAAAGAACATTCAGAAACGAGAATTTAGCACAGCATTGGTATAGAAAGGTGTCATGGGTACGTTAGCGAGTTTAAAGGGTGCCAGATGTAAGTCTGTAATCTCTGCATGTCTTGACTGCTGACAGTTTTAACACTGACGTAAATTCAGACAGATCAGTTATTTTAAAGCTGTGGAGCAGTAGGGGTCAGTGCCCAGCTAAGCAGAAGGTTTGCATTATTATTAACTTGCAGCAGTTCAAAGGTTATCTGATACACTACTTTCTCTGAAAGAATGTCAGTCACTTTAGGATGACACATTAAGATTGGTACAAATGTGCTACTCAGACGCACATACATCAGTCGCATTGATATCATTTGAGTGTGTAAAGCGTACATTGGTGCTGTTCTTTTGTATCACAAGATGTGGGTGGTGGGTGTATAGTTGCTGAGCTCTTGGGGTTCAACAACTCCTGCCAAAAAGAACAGGAAGGGAAATAACAGTGGGTGGAGGCAGCTTTGGCGGTGACAGCAGTGGGTAAAACGAGCAAGAATTTTCTCTCTTGGTGAGCTCATGAGCTTTGAAGCAACGCCTTATTTCTAGACTAGAATAGAGGCACCATTGTGCTGGGAGTCTGAAAAGGCAGCCAGCCGTCTGGCAGAGGGAAGCACGACTAACTAGTACAGAGGTGGGAATCTTTTCAATCGCCAGATCCTAATAAAACCAAGTAATCAGATTGAAGAGTCAATGCACTGCTCGTAGGAAAATATATTTGATATCTTTTGCATTAATTTTTTTTTTTCTATTTAACGCTTATAGTATTTACACAAGTAATATGTTATAATTGGTAATTTCTTATGAATGATCACAATGTGGGGGTCAAAAGTTAATTTTTTATTATTTTTTTTAGCCCTAAAGACAATAGGATATAGAAACAGTTTTTTAAATTGCACCAAGACATATAATAATCAAGTAATAAAGACAATTTATAAACATTTCAAAACATGATTTGCAACATTGCGAAGAAATAGATCACTCTGTTTACTTTATATCAGATTTCTATATGCATGACTGAAAATATTAGGACTACAACAACCTATTTATTATTATTATTATTATTATTATTATTATTATTATTATTATTATTATTATATTGAATCCACGGTCACCTACATAAATTAGCAGTTTTGTTTTCTCTATGCTTGGTGGCTTCCTCTGGTTCCTCCCTCTATCCAAACACATGAAGATTTGGCTAACTGGCATTTCCAGATTCCCAATAGTATGTGAGTGCAATAACTAATTTAAATCATTGAAATAATCAATTCAGGCTTTAATTCAAATATTTAAGATCCTTGTTTTCAGTTTGCTATTTTCGTGCTTAAAGTTTCTTAGGCAAGCGAGACCTATTTCAAGGAAATGAACTGCCACCAATATGGCCACACCTTGTTAATTTAATGCACATACAACTGAATAACAGCATCATTAGGAAATTACCTCACTGACCAGAGCGTAATCTCAAATGTGTAAAATAGAAGCAGTGTATGTGGGACATGTTTCCACTCCAGTCAATCTCTTTGACTGAGGTTTCTGTGTGAAAGAAAACCTCCCATGTCGACTTTGTAAAGGACGGATGTGTTGGCAGCTGAACGCGTTGTGAACTATAGTCGTCCTCTTTACATTTGCCCACTCCCTGGCTATGTTATTGCTGGGCATCTGTGGGGCACCAGATGGGGCCGCCCTCCTACTGCAATTTTGACGCAAATTCGCCCCACACTGTTTGGCACATCTCCAGCATTTGCTTTGATTTACCAACACATATGTTTTTCCTTCTTTCAGACCATGCCTTAATTGATTGTCTCTAACTAGCCGAACACAGACGACCTCAGGATGGAGCAAGAACACAAAGAAAAATACACTCTGGTTTATAAAAATATATATTTTTATAAACCAGAGTGTATTTTTCTTTGTGTTCTTGCTCCATCCTGAGGTCGTCTGTGTTCGGCTAGTTAGAGACAATCATATATATATGACCAAAGAAACATCATTCTTGTGATCTTCGTTCCAGAGCCAGGAAGTCCCCATGTAGAGGGTGAAGACGAATCACAGGCAGTTTGCACAATCCAGTGCTTTCTAGGCCTTCAGATTTATATGGCAGGTTGTGATTGGCTCTGGGTTGAGCCATTTCCTCTAGAGAGAATTACGTCTGGTTTACAGCTGCTTCTTGCTCAGCCATCCAGCAACGCTGAACCTCCTCACTGACTCATTGTGGCTTTATGGAGAACCAAAACACCAGAAACTCTTACGCCGACACACATGGTTTAAATCAGGACATCTATATATGCAATTTCTAGTCCAGTGTTTTGTTGGGTCATTGACAAGTTGAAGAATTGGTTAGGATGCATTTTCTATTTAAATTGAACAGTGTTAGAATGGAAGAAATATGCAACTGAAAAAAGGGCAGCTGTAGTCATAAGGAAGCCTTAGCATATATATATATATGTTATATGCAATAATTGTTATTCATATAAAGGTTTCTTTAAAACATTTGTTCCGGAACGTCGTAAGAGTTTAAAGTTTAGTTTGCGATGTGTTTACTAAATAAGTCTTGTTAGAGTTAATTCATTACAATTGTGTTTTCAAATAACTTTTTTTCTGTCACCAAAAGGTCAGTCTCTTTTTAAAATAAAAATAATAATTCTAGCTGTGTTTTAAATTATACCCTGTTTTGAGGAACCATTGTTCTTTTTTTATTATTATTAATTCATTCCACATCTTGCGTTGAAATTTCAATTCAATTCAAATCAGTTTTATATTTAGATTGCAGTCACAAGCTATCAGAGAACAGCTGTTTGCATCAGCCAAGTTTAAGACCACACTCATGGTCAAGTGGAACCGTCCACAGACACCACATGCATCCCAAGCAGACCACACTGGGCCATCCTCAGCAGAGAGCCAGCCAGAGGCCTCCATGCAACAAGCTCGCCAACCAGAAGCGAGGCTTCAGGATGAGTCAGGATTATCTGGATCGAGCTGATCAGCTCAGGAGCACAATGAGTTGCTCAACAGAGAGAGAGAGAGAGAGAGAGAGAGAGAGAGCGAGCGAGAAGGAGAAAACAGTGAAGTATGATCACTCTCACATATAAGGTTAATGTATATTTTGTGTAGAGTGCAAGCAGGGACTCCAGCAGTGGTTTGCCCATGTCTTCTAGTTCTAGTGAGGACTTTCCTTTGTTTATGTACCCAGTTAAACATCCAGATAGTATGGTGTTATGAAACTTTTTTTTGCATCATGTAGTGACAAATACTGTATATTTAACGTATTGGCTATATTTCTAAGATGAAATAATTATATCCCAATAATATTATCTACATGAACTTCAAACGAAAGACTGGAACCTATAATCAAACCGGTCTTTTTCTGCTGCACATGATGAAACAGAAAGGTCATCCAGAGTTACTGTGTGATCAGAAAGCTTCCTTCTAGCGTCATGTAGTAATAGTGTTTATGTCTTGTCTGAATTAACTCGTTTTAAATTTGTCTTCTAACATTAAAATGAGTGTGAATGATTGTGGCAAACACGCGGGCTACATGTTGAATTACACCAACTCTTAGCAACATGCTTACAACATATAAACAACGTTTCTGTCGCCGACTAACTACGTCATCAACCCGCGTCCACTGTTACCATTGGTTACTAGACGCAGATGTCGGCGTGCTGTTCGTTTTAAATGCGATAAAGTATTTAATTGTTATGACGTGGTCAAAATGCCGAAGCGGCTAAAGTCACAAGCAGGTGTTCAGCTGTGTTTTTATCAGAATGTTCATGTTGCATTCGGCAGATTGTTCTGCAACTAACGGTAAGCTCCCACTTTAATGTCTAGTCTTCTATGTGGAGTATGTTCATTATTACAGCCTTTGCATTTTAGTAACGGACAGAGAAACGCTCCGTGTTAAAAAAAAACACACTATATTTTATATATTGTTTGCTTCTAGTTAGCCTTAGTCTCGGTTAATATCTGTGATACCAGTTACTTGGGGCAATACTTGGCTTTACTGTAGATTATTGACAGTAAACGTGCCTTCATTGTTTGTATACATTGTCCACTCTGGAGCAATAACTGTCCGTTAAAGTTACAATCTATAAATTTAATATTTCAAATATAATGCAAACTAATCATTTAATTGCAATGCAACGACAGTCATCTCCAATGACTGTAAAGGTATACACGAGTGTGTGGGTTTTTTCTGTTTCGCTACGGGTTTGACCAGGTGTAACTGAAGCGCACCGATGCTAAGCGATTCTCTCAGTGACACTTGTGTCCAGTAGGTGGCGGTGTTGCAAGGTTGCGTCGTGTTACTGATATAACTTGACCTAGCTAATGTTTTGCAATGCTGTTGCATGTGGTTGGAGTGTTACAAACCAAACATCCACATGCTAAACTGAATGTTAACCAAATATCTTTCGGTTTGGGGTACACTTTCACGGTTTTTGAACAGTTTTTGGGGTTGGAAACCATCAGCTAAGTCTGTTTTAATTGGCTGTTTTAATAAGCAATTAGTTATTCAAGTGTTTCAAATCTGTTCTCTTTGTATTATTAAAAAACTCTGAATTTTGTCCCTACTGTCTCTTAAATTAATGAAGTTTTTATTAATCATTCCATTTCCCCTTTCATTGAAAACCCAATTAAATAAATTTTTGAAGAGTAAAAAAAATCCTTCCTGTTTTGAATTACATTTGTTGGTTTTAAAGGGACATGGTGTATTAAATTTTCTTCAAATTGGATTAAAAAATTTCAAAATAAAATAACAAAAATCCATTTTCCTTAGAGTGTTGTTTAAAACAAGGTGCAGCATGCATTCACAATTATACACTTGATGTGTGAAGCAGTCACAAAGATGAATGTGTTGGCCTCCTTGGTTAGAAGATGTGAGCTGAATATGCACTGAGGGGATCCATTTAACTGGGGTGCTTTAAGGAACAAGGCCTTACTATCACATATTCCATTTACCCAAATGCCTTCTGAAATTATATAATTTGCATTTGAGAAATGTGCAAACCACTCATCCTTCATAAAGATGTAGATGGATTTAAGGATCCATTTTCCTTGAAAGTGTTTTTGGGAACAAGATCTGTTGTCTATTCATGACCTTAGTATAGAGGTAAATAGATCAAATTATCTATTTTCCTGAGAGTGTTCTCAGGAACAAGGAACACCCTATATTCGCAATCACATTTTGGTTTTCCAAATGAACATTTGTTTTTCATAAATACATAAATCCCAATCTTTGTTAGAGGACATGGACTTAGTAGGGGACTAAAATCCACTTCCTGCGTGTTTCTAGGGAACAAAGTACAGATAGTATTCCTTGTGGAACATTTTGATAAAACGAGTGTAAATTACAATAGTTTTAAAAAATATTTTTGATATATAGAATAATTCAATGAAACAAGCTTAAAGTGTCTGTAATCAAACTGACCAGCTTGAGGAGTCTGCCTAACTAAAACACTAAAATGTTTTGTGACTTTGTGTTAAGTTTTCCATGCCTCTATGACCATGAAACAATTCCCTCATTGCAACATGGTAATGCTGTCTATAGCCTATGTCCAGGCAAATATAATACAAATAGCTTGTGTCTGCTGGAACTTTTTTGTCTAATCGAAAAATTGTTAACTTGTTACCTATCATCTGTCTGCCTTTGGGTCTCTCTGTGACTTACACATTAATTACTGGTGTATTACATTAATTACCTGGGTATGTGACACAGGATACCTGGTCAAAAGCTTAAATATGCTCTCTTCGCTGATCAGCAAAGAACTTCACACACGTGTGTTTGTCCTAGTGGTAAGCATATCCATGTGCAGTAGACACAACAAGCAATCATTCTTCTCTTAATTCATCTTAAATCTTAACCAATTTGGATACTCTTCTTAAACCTTTCAGTGAGTGTATGCATGAAAACAAAGTTCATTACCAAGGATTGTATCTGATGTCTATGCTTCAGGGATCATTTTGTACCACAAGCTACCAATTAGATATATTTTTTTCAATATTGTGTATGGTTATATTGTGTTGTCTGTTGGAGACAGGACTGTTGTCCTTGATGTGTCTTTTGTTTGTGGTTATCTTGTATTGGTGACTTGAGGTGTGAGATTATTTATTTTAGCGTGCTCATGTGCCCTAATAAGAGGCTTTAGCAAACATCCTCCTGCTCCTCCTCCACCTACAACTGCTATTACTAGTACTTATAAGCACAATCACATTCCCCCGCGTGATCCTGAACTCAGGTTACTGTATGTGTCATCATGGGTTTGCTCCGGCTTATCCAGTTTTCTCTCACCTACCTGTTAGGTGTGTTTTTTTTCCTGACTTACGCCCAGTGTTTCTGGGATAGGCTCTAGATTCATCATCACCAGGGTTAATTTCTTGCTGAAAATGGTTTAAGTGACGGAAGGTGGGTTACTGGGGTTGCCATGCTTCATGTCGTCCATGAAGTCACCCCTGGTCACGTCTTGCTCGTGTCTGTTCCTCAGTGGCTCGCTCTGTCAGTAAGAATTTGTTGCTTTATACCATTATTGGCCAGCAGGTGGCACATAAAATCACCTGCACAGATAATTGCACCTTACAGTAGTGGACCGAAACCGGGGTGAAATTCCGTCGTCTCAAGCTCCATCTCTCTCTCTCTCTCTCTCTCTCTCTCTCTCACACACACACACACATACGCAGGATATCACTTATTGTATTCGTTTTTATTTAAGATATTAAAATTGATAGATTTGGTCAGTGCTAGACCGTCACTCGGTGCGCGTGTGGAGGGGGTCGCGAGCCGAAAGGGAAAATGCCGGGTATGTTTTGTAAATCGTTCAAGAGCATCTTCGGACGTAACGGTAAAAACTGAAAAATAAAACATTTATAAAGGAAAACGACGGTCCTTGACGTCGAATAATTCAGACTCCTCTGGTTTTCTCTATCATCACCATGAACAGGTAATGGACCAGAAATAAGAATTTTCTGTTTTCTATAGATAAGGACACGCCTTTTGTACTGTATGAATGTATTTAGCATTAGCAGCCTGGCTATTTCATTTAATTAGCTTGCTGCTAGTTAAAATTTTATGACACTGTAACAACAACTAGCTATCAGGGTATCTGATAATAGAATAATGTTTCTCTGGGTGCTCAGTGTAACCAGAGCCTCATCAGAGAGATGTTAATGTAATTCAAAGACGACATTACTCCTGCATAGGGTTATCCGTATCTATATCTGTTATGTATATTTTATGAAAATGAATGTTAAATGTTATGCTGTACATGAGCTGGGATGTTTCCTTAACGGGTGACGTCATGTCCTTGACCTGCCGAGCTGTTACACAATTTAAACACATCTGTTTTATCTTTGATTTTGTGTGTTTTAAGGCGTTAATGCTATTTTTTTTACTGTGTTAAACCATTCATTGATTCATTTATTAATTAAATTAACTTCAGGGACAGCTAGATCCTGTTCAGGGGTGGGAGACCGTCCTGGACACACTGAGAATGAAATATGGCACGCCATCCTGCATGGGATAACAGAGCATTGCAGTGCACACACACACACACACACACACACACACACACCTAGCGGCTGTTTGATAACTTCCTCCCTTGATATCTAATGGCATGTTTTTGGGAAGGTGGAAGGAAACTACAGACCCCTACATACAACAAACTGAGCTCAGGACGGATACACAGACATGTATTATACTTATGAATATACAGAAGTATATTTTAGACTGTTGTTTCCTCATCATTCACATAATCTAGCAAAACTCCTATCAATCTGTAGGATGGAGAAGCTGCTGAATCAGTGGTTGTGGCCACAGGAGTTCTGGCTTCCTCCAACCATTACATGGCACGACATTGATGAAGGCACAACAGGAGGCAGTCGCCAACCTCTTCCTCGAGACCTGCTTGTCGTTCTTCCTCTGGCACTGGCATTCATTGCTGTCCGTTTTGCTTTTGAAAGGTTAGTTGTTGCTGTTGTGGATGTATTGGAAATGCAGATGTTTTTTAGGTAGGGGAACATTTCGGAGTGTCCTAAAGTAGTAGGTCTTGCTGACTGAACTTGCAGTCAGTTCATGATTGCGGGATGTTTTTCAAGTTGCCTGGATATCTTGCTAATATCTTGCTGATTCACAATTCACAATTTAAAATTTTGAAGCAGCCTTTTTTTTTCATAATGCGAGTAAAATACAAGAGCAATGCTGAGGTGTTTTGGGGGGGAAAAATGGAAATGAAGATAGAGTTGCCGCTGTGCATTTCTGTCCAGCCAACTGGCTGATTAAAAAATAGATTCAGAATGAGTCAAGTGTAAATGAGCTCCTAATATTGCCATTCATTCGTGTAGCTGCTTAAAACAATTTGCTCCAAATAAATACCCAAAAGATATCAGATTTTGAACAGCATTTGAGCTCTATTGGTTACAAGAAAAAATACAATACTATTAAAAATTTTGTTTAAAGCTTGGTTAGTTAGAAGAACCATTCTTTGCTGACTCACTTAGCTGGGCCTGTGTTAGGTTTGTTACTACAGTTTAACTAACAATTTTTTACTTAATACTGACATTTCTTCATCATTACTTATGTACCACAGCAACATTGTTTAGCTTAGCTCTTTTACTTAACAACTTACATTTTTAGACTGGCATTAGCTAATCAGTTGTCTGGAGTCTAGACAACAGTCAAGGGGTCCCATTCTTGACCCACTCCTGAAACTAGAGCTTCACCTGTAACTAAATTTATCACTGGATATTCTTGATTGCTTACTCTTACATAATCAAGCCACTTGAATTACACACTGTCACGAGGTGAACAGTACATGGTGCAATTTTAGGCCTTATCAGTTTTAAGCAGTCATTTCTGCATTGATGTAGAGATGTGTCAGGTCTCAGTGTTTTGAGGCAATGATATGTTTCGGCTATGCCAAAATATTACGTCTCTGTTTTTTCAGGGTGGTGGCTCTGCCTCTAAGCAGGAAGATGGGAGTGTTTGACAGGGTGCAGGTTCGAGTACAGCCGAACCCAGAGCTGGAGGCTTTTTACCTGAAGAAGAAGAAACAATTTACACAGGTCAGTGGAGAGTATTGGAGAGAGCAAGAGTTCATGCTTGCACTATAAAGTTGATTCAGACTCTTCTGGTTTTTATTCTTTGTTTTATTTTTTTTTTTTATACCAATATCATGTTTACATTAACAGCCACATTGTTCAATTACGAACATTTATCACATCATATTTGTGTTACCACACATTCATTTCAAACAAAAGAAACACAATCCTGAACAAAATCTTAACACCAGGGAAAATATTACAAGTATTCATACACATCACACTGGTGGATCCTGACCAGGTTGTAAGTATTTCTTCAAAATGCCAAAAGAAGAAACAAGAGCAAGAGACAAAAAATAGATAGTAGGCAATTTATTGAAAACTGCATTTAAACTCAAACAGGCTGGTCATCAGCTGATCAAAAGTTTAAGCTTTTAAAGTTAAAATCTGTGCAAAAATAAGGCTTTAATGTCATTGTCCATTAGACAGTCACACTGTCATGATCTCCTGATGGCAAAAGTAAAAAGGCTTTTCTTAAAAGATTATGAGAGTTATGGGACAAAAAAAAATCACCTGGTAGACCCAAAGAATAAAAAAACACCTGCACTGAGCCGGAGGATCCAACGGGCTGTCTGTGAAGACACAGGATGATCCTCGACCCAAATTAAGACCCTTACTGATGCTAACTGCCACCCAATAATCATAAAACAGCATCTGCGAGAGAAGAGCTTAAAGAACAAAAAACGTCTTCGAAAGCCAAGTCTCCTCCCACTCCACAAACCTGCCCATTTAGAATTAGCAAGAGAGCACCAAACATGGGACATTGAAAGATGTAAGAAAGTTTGGTTCTCGGACGAGAAAGTAATGTATCTGGATGGACCTTATGGCTTCCATCGATACTGGCATGACAAGGAGATCCCACTAGATGTTTTCTACGCAGCACAGTGGAGGAGGCTCCATCATGATCTGGGGTGCTTTTTTCTTCAAAGGGTAAATGGAGCTTCAGCATGTGCAGGGGCATCAAACGGCGGCTGGCTATGTGGACATGTTGCAGCAGGCATCCCTCTTGACTGAGGGCCCTGGTCTGGATGGTAATGACTGGGTCTTTCACCAGGACAGTGCTGCAGTATACAATGACCACCTGACGATGACTTCTTCGAGGACAATAACGTTGCAATTCTGGACCATCCTGTGTGTTCCCTTGATCTAAATCCCCTTGAGAATGGGTGGGGATGGATGGCAAGGGAAGTTTACAGAAGTGGATGTCAGTTCCAGAGTCTGGATGCCCTGTGTGAAACCATCTACTCCACATGGAGCAACGTTCCCACCAGCCTCCTGGAAGCAGTTGCATCAAGCATGGCGAAATGAGGGTTTGAAGTTATCAACAAAAAGGGTGGCGCTACTCACTACTGAGTCCTTTTTTGACACTTTTAGTTTTTTTGTGAGTATTTTTGGGCTTTGGTCTTGTCTGGCTATGGTTTTGATCTGCTGATGAACAGAATAAATTGCCAGTCTTTTTTTTGTCTCTTGCTCCTTTTTCTTCTTGTGACATTTTGAAGCAGTTCTTACAACTTAATTATGATCCACCAGCAGAAATGCGAATTCTCGGAATGTTTCCCCCGGTCTTAAGATTTTGTTCAGGAGTGTGTGTGTATATAGTATATACTGTATATGTATATATATAAACAGTCTTTTACCACATATAAAAGTGACTCAGTTCCAATCAGAAAAACATCAGATTTGTGCGGTTTGATAGCAATAATAAAAATCTGATTATTATATTATTATATGTTATTAGGTAAAAATTAGGGTAAAACAAAAATCAACATTGAGTCACTTCGGACTGGTAATGTGAACATTAGCCCTTAGCATATTAGAATTATAATTCTTACTTGCTAAGATGACATGACATGAGTAATTATGAATTTTTAATGTTTTAAAGGGTCAGATTTTTACATATGTACTTGACTATGAAATTTCCATAAACGTCTCACAAATGTGTACCAGTGTGTAACGTAGTACCAGTAGTCAGACTCGACCACAATGCACATCATTAACCTGCCCAAAATAATTTGCTAGATTAGATGCTGTGTGTGATTTTATGTTTGTGTGTTAATTTATTCATCAGCAATTCCATATTTAAAACTGCAATCTAGAGATTGCTTATTTATTTATTTATTATTTGCTTAAGGTGTGCTGAGGTATAAAAGAGCATTCCTTCTGCCAATTCGACTTGCTTATTTGCAGACCTCACGTTTTTCATTTTCTGTCAGCTTACGGATCAAGGGCTTAATGCTAAACAAAGCTGTTTTTAATTTCAGTCTGAATTTGACACAGTAAGAATCAACTAGTTCTGAGTGACCTTTAAAGGACAAATTAGGAAGCAATAAAACATTCTTCCATCATCATATTTATCAAACATCATCAAACATCATATTTATCAAGTCATAGTTATATTTAGGAACTTTTTAAAAGGCACCATAAAATATAAATTGAGCGGTTTTCCATTTGACCTAAAAAGACACAGTCTCTTTACATGTTTATATTATTTCTCCTTTTTACAACTTTCTTCATCCTACCAACTTGACGACAATAATTGTACTGTTTTCTATAAAAAATTACTTTAATACGTAAGTAGGGTATAACTATTTGTGACTTTGCTATGCAACTCCCTATAGAAATAATAACATTTTAGAATAGGCACATCATATAATGATTGTGTGACCTATGATTTGTCCTGTAACCAGCACCAGAGCTTTTCAGAGCTGTTGTTAAAGAAAATGAATCAACAAAAATTGATCAAAGAATTTAGGATCCACAGTACAACAGGTCATTGTATATTTCTGACTGAGTGTTAGTACAGGTTTGATGTATTATTGTCCTTGATAAATTGCCTTAGCTTGGTTGCTCTAATAAAGTAACAGTGCCAATTTCCTTCACTCAGCATGAGCTTGTGGGTCTGGAGAAGCAATGTGGTGTCCAACTGCGTCAGATTCAGAACTGGCTACGGCTTCGGCATAACCTGGACAAGCCGAGCAACACTAAGAAGTTCTGCGAAGCTTCGTGAGCACATTCTGCCTCTTCACATATTTATCATGGTGGTTAAGTTGAGTAGTGTCATGTGATTTATGAATAAAAATAATAAGGAAGTGATAGTTATTTTTTCAAACAAAATGTCTCTGTTTGCAGATGGAGGTTTACTTTCTACCTGATTGCATTCACAGCAGGACTCACCTTTTTAATTAACGTGAGGCATCTGATCCTTACATTTTTTTTCTCTCAGGGAAATTTTGTTAAAATTTGTGTCTTAGGCTGTCTATGATGCTACCACTACCATGCTTTCTTTTTTTTATTTTCAACTGCTGATGCACCTATATGTGTTATGATTTATATTGAGTAACTACACTTTATTTATACACAGGTCAACTTCTATTCAATTCATTATGTGACTTTTAACTAACTTAGGTGTTTCATAGCTAGGTAAATACTTAAGTAATCACCAACTTGGCTCCCAAAAAATATGTTCCTAGATAACTAAAAAATTTTAAGAAGACTAAAAGAATAAGTATGTATGTAAAATGTGTTATCAGTGCAATGATACATGTTAGTGTGATTGTGACTGTTTATAATGTGCTGAATTTGTCGGTTATTGGTAAGGTTGTGTGTTTAATGCCCTCATAGCCTGATAAAAAAAGCTGCTGTTCAGTCTTTTAGTATGTACCCTGAGTGACCGGAGTCTCTTACCAGATGGCAGCCACTGAAACAGATTGTGATTTGGATGGTGAATGTGTTTTACAATGCGTTGTCTCCTGGACCTGCACTACCTAATGTAAATGTCCTGTAGATCAGACAATTCAGTCATAGTGATGCGCTCGGCACACCTCATCACTCTCGTCAAGTCTTTTTTGTCCTGGGAGCTGCTGTTCCCATACCAGAACAGATTGGATGATCAAGGTGTAGAAGGTTTAAACACATCTAGAAATATGTTTTACTTTTTGTTGTATGATTATGTCTAACATTAATTGCCATGCTAGCATGCTGAATTATTTTCTCCCACACAGACATCCTGGTTTTGGGACCATCGTGAGTGCTGGCGTGGATACCCCAAACAAGTGAGTGGTCTTTGCATTTTGTCTTTGTGTGTTGGTACGTGCTGAGAAAACAAATGAGAAAGGCACAGCTTTGCTTTTTTTTGCTTTCCATGAAACAGCTTTGGAAAACAAAGCATCTGACAGAGAGGAGTATTTATAGCTACCAATTTAGCATTGTGCAAACTGCAAGCTATAATCATCACAGACTTACCTCAGTAGAAATTATTTAGAATACAAGCATAGGTTGTGTGGAAAAAATATATATTTTGGCTACGCCTTTTTAAAATGTTGTCCATCTTTATAGCTCGAGAGACATCAAGAGCAAGTGTGTGTGAGTCCATGAACAATACAACAAGACTTAAGTGTGTGATAATTTAGGAATGTACTTTTCACAGTCTTAATGGATAACAGGATTAGAACGTGGTTTATTCAGAATATAAAACAATGAAAAAGCAAGTGATTTCAAAAGAGTTGAACAGGGCAATATAACTATTCGTGTAGTTCATTTCTCATTTTATGTTTCACATTCAGTCTCTGTCTTTCTGGTTGTGCCTCACTGTAGCCAGTAGCAGAGTCACACTATTGGTACTACATTTTGGAGCTTAGTTTCTACTGGTCATTGCTGCTGTGTGCTTCTGTGGATGTCAAACGCAAGGTGAGAATCTTTATATATTTATTTTTTCCGTGTATTAGTTATTGTATCTTGTACTTGCATGCACCTGATTCTGTGTAATTGAATCATTAATTGAAATGAGGCGTGTTCAAAATAATAGCTGTGTGGAGTTCAATTGGAGATGTAAATTATTCTGTGGAAAACAGGTGTCAAACAAGTTCTCCTTATTTAAGGATAAATGCAGAAAAGGTTGTCCTGTGCATTTCTCTCTGAAAATCTCTCTGAGTAAAATGGGTCGTTCCAGACATTGTTCAGAAGAACACCGTACTTTGATTCAAAAGTTGATTAGAGATGGGGAAACATACAAAGAAGTGCAGAAAATGATAGGCTGCTCTGCTAAAATTATATCAAATGCTTTAAAATGGAGACCAAAACCAGAAAGAAGTGGAAGAAAACAGAAAACTACCATTCAAATGGATGGAAGAATGACAAAATTGGTCAAAAACGCCCATTGTTGAAAGACATGCTGAAGAGGTTACAGTTCTTCAAAGAAACAGAAATGGCGCAATATTTTGTGGACTGATGAAAGCTAGATGTTTTTTTTTTTTTTTTTTTTTTTGAGTCTAGAGGCTGCAGCAAGTTTGTCAGATGACCCCCAAACACAAGCCACAGTACACTGTGAAGACAGTGAAACATGGAGGCACAAGCATCATGATATGGGGATGCTTCTCGTATTTCAGGGATCATGGATCAATTTGAGTACATCAGAATACTTATAGAGGTCATGTTGCCTTATGCCAAAGAGGAAATGCCCTTGAAATGGGTGTTACGACAAGACAACAACCCCAAACACACCAGTAAGCGAGCAGCATCTTGGTTCCAGACTAACAAGATTAACATTATGGAGTGGCCAGCCCACTCCCTAGACTTTCATCCAATAGAAAACTTGTGGGCTGACATTAAAAATGCTGTTTCTGAGGCAAAACCAAGAAATGCAGAGGAATTGTGGTGTGTAGTACAATTGTCACAGATGTGAAGCAGTTCTCAGAAACCATGGTTATACAACTAAATATTAGTTCAGAGATGCACAACAAAGATTAAACTTTAATCATTTTTGTTTAAACGGTAAATTCATCACTTTGTAAAGATGAATGATGACACTGCTATTTTTTGAACAGACTAATATTTGTTTTTCTTCACTTTCTGTAAACTAATAATACATTTAGTACATTTTCCTTCGTGTTGTGATTCAGAATAGAACGTGCAGGGTGTCCAAGGATTTTGGATTATAAGTTATTATATGGATATGGAGCTTTACTCACTTTTTTCAACACACTGCTATTATTTTGAACACAACTGTATGGTATAGCATTGCACAAGTACGAATCTACAAATTGTTGTAGCTTCAACTGTTACTGAGCTAGGGAATATAAATAGTATGTTTTCTTATAAGCGAGGAATTGAGATGAGTCATGAGATTCACCACTGCTCCTTTGTGGGCCTTGGTTTGAAGTAACATGCATAAAATGCCCATTTGCTTTGGAATAGAATTGAATTGAATTTCATTAAAAATTTCTTTCCAAGGCAGTTTTTTAAGGTCTGACATTTCTTGACAGTAGTACCTGAGAATCCTTCCCTGAGCTGAGGTTCGCCTAAAGCTTGCCGTGAGGTTGCTACAGATATTATTGCATCCTGGATACCTTAAAGATTGTTGTGGCGTTTCTCATTTGAAAAGCCTATAAACATTACACTTAATGAAACCTGTGCTCATCTGATTCATTATTTAAAGGATAATTTACCTGGATAGAATCAAGGCTATCAGATTCTAATTTAAAAAAAGTCTCTGATGCTGATTTTGAAAATCCTTTCAATAAACTCAGGACTGTTTGATTTAAAGCGCACAGTCACTGACGAACGATGACTCATATTCACAATATCCAGAAGATTATGGCTTCCTTTTTGAGTCTGGTTCCTCTTAAGGTTTCTTCATGGTGTCGTGTCAGGGTTTTTTTCCTATCAACTGTCACCCCAGGCTTGCTTATAAGGGATATTGAGTAAGCAAGAATTCATATAAAAATCGACCATCATCCACAACTTTAAGAATCAATTATTATTTGAACCTTTTCAATACATAGGAAGGCTCAGTTCCAAAATTAATTCGTATTTAGTATACTGAATAATGTAGTACAATGTAGTACAAAGTAGCACATGGCCATTATATCCATAAATATAACAGCATTTTAGATTTAAAGTTAAAAGAGCCACAGAAAATGAGAACACTGAAAATAATTACTGCCTACCCAAAAATTACTTTAAATGACACAAAAACTATTTAAATGTAAATTTTCTTTTATTAGAGTTGTTTCATATTTTTTATTTTTAAAAAGCATAATAATAGTTGGAAGGCTTGTTAAAATGTCAGGAAGGATTGTGAACCCATTACCACTTGAGCTAGAGCTTAAGAGTTTATCTGCTGATTTCTCATTTCTGTTGGCTGCAGGACTTTAAGGAGCAGATCATTCATCACATTGCCACCATTTCACTGATTAGTTTCTCCTATTGCGCCAACTTCATACGGGTTGGAACAGTTGTGATGCTTCTGCACGACTCGTCCGACTTCCTGCTGGAGGTAGTCCACATTACATTCTTTTTGCACCTTGTGACTTTTACTTCCAAAACCTGCTTTTCCACAGTTTGTGCCCATGACAAAAATATTTTCTTACAATTTAAACTATGTCCTGAAATTGCAGCCTGTTTAAACAGCTTTTGCACCAAGCTGATGGACCTGTACAAATCCTAACACATGCGATGTACCAGTTATTGTAGGAACAATAACCTCTAAGAATGAGCACATGAATACAGACTTATTGTTTGAATTACAGCTGTCACTACTAGCAGAGCTGCTATTAGAAAATGTATCAGATTATGTATGTTATCAGATTAGAGAATTTAAATGTACAGTGGTATACTGTATGATAAAAACGCTGTTCTGACACCAGGTAAACTTGGTGGTCAGACAGATCTGATGTCTGTATTGGTGTAGTCTGTTATTCAACCCTGATTACCAGCCCTCTGACCCTCAGCCCTTTTTGTTTGAAAGGTAATCTTCAGCTCACTTGTTGCTTGTATTTCTGTTGTAGTGATTTTATCTTTTGAGGAAATGCCAACTCCCTGTGATAATCTTTTAACACATTTTTCTGGTGATTACAATCTTGTTAACACTTGTGAAGTGTTTGCTTGTACTTTAAGCCTAAAACTACTGGTAATGCTTTACAGTAATTAAAAATGTTTTTTTCTCCCTTTCCTTCCATTCTTACTACTCCCATTTACCCTGGTGATGTTACATATAGTTTTTTTATTTGTTATTTGTCTTTTAAAATTTAAAACCTGTAGAATATTTGGATGGATTTCAAAGTTTTTTTTTCCTTTTCTGTGTGTCCACAGTCTGCGAAGATGTTTAACTATGCTGGCTGGAAGAAGACGTGCGACAGTCTTTTTGTAGTTTTTTCTGTTGTTTTCCTGGGAACTCGCCTTTTTGTCTTTCCAAGCAGGTAAATGTGCCATTATCAGTGTAAATCTGAGTGAAAAAATAGTTAATGAAAAGAGTTTTTTATATTGGCATTCTTTAATTGCCATGTTATAGCCAACAAGTTTGAGATGGCAGAGATTGCATAGATAACTAGAAGGCATGAATTTACAAGACCTCTGGTGCCCATCATCCTTTCACCAGTTTACTGGTGTATATAATTGATAATCAGTGTTATTCAGTTTACCTGGCACAGTGGTATTAGTGTGGCTGAGTTTACTACGGTTATTCATTGAAACAACAAAAAAAGTGACATTACCAGTGGCCAAAACGCCTACAGGAGAAAATCTACAAGTGCCATGAGCAATTTGTTGCTGGCTAGTGTAAATATATACTTGAATGTAAATGGACTTGAGAGTACTGTATGTGAGATCATCAAAGATTTGCTAACCTTTGCTTTCCTTTTGTCTACCAGGGTGCTTTACTCAACTTTTATGGAGTCACTGGATTTCTTCAAGCCATTCCCTGGTTATTACCTCTTCAATGGGCTGTTGCTGGTGCTGCAGGCACTGCACATTTTCTGGGCTTATCTTATTCTACGGATGGTCTACAAATTTATCTTTTTGGGCAAAGTACGAAATATTATCCAAAGTTGTTATTAATTTATCAGGCAGTATCAGTGCTACTAAGTTCACAACATTTTGTCCCACACACAGGTGGAAAAGGATGAGCGGAGTGATGATGAAAGTGATGTAGAGGAGGAGGGAGAGGGCAGTAGCATGGAAGAAGAGTGTTGCTGGGAGCAGACCAGAGAAACCCTCAACTCCAAGCTCGTCTCACTGGCTAACAACTGTGTCCTTAACAATTTGACACATCAGAGGAGAAATATGAACAGCAGACTGCCCAAAGCCAGATAGTATTCCTCCATTTTACTGTTAAGGCTTATTACATTAAAAAAGACATTTTATAAACAGTTTAAGCCCTTAACTAAAGGAATTTTAGGATTACTGTATTCTTAAAATCGTATTATTTATCATGAAAGCTACACAACAGCAGTTTTATGAAGGGATAATCTCCATCCATTACATCTGTAGGGTATGCATATTTACCACTCAGTTTGATGTGTTTTCCTGTACTAAGAAAAAAAAATTATATATGTTGCAAGTTTAGGAATAATTTCAAAAAGATTGAAAATATGTGTGCATTTATAATCTTTGCACCTTTAATTTTTTAGGATCAGGTACACAGTGGTTTTTTTGAAGACCGAAGCAAACATTCATCCTTTCATTCTCAGTACAGGAAAACAAAAAATCATCCATGATCTCATCCATGGCACTGACAACACACATGCAGTATATAGATGTTAGGGTGTGTATTTACATAAGCATTTTAAGTCTGTTGGAATTTAACATCCAAAGAGAAAAATTGGAAAGCCTGGACATACAAAAAGCATTACATTCCTACCAAGAAATAATATCATTTAGAAAACAGTACAAACAAAACCTACCCAACAATTTAAGCTTAGCTCAGAAAGCTTTGCATATTAACTGTTAAATGTTGTTTAGCTGTATGTTCTTAATGGGGTTTTTCAGTCTTATTGAAAAAGGTATTGTGTACAAAAGTTCGACTACAGTTAGATAGCCTTTTCTTGTATTCAATTTTTTGCAGTCAGATTTTCACATTAGGACTCCCGAAATGGCTTTAGGCTTACCATCCTGAATAATCATCACCATTTTACATATTCATATGTTCTTTTTTTTTTTTTTTCACTTAGACCCACCTAGTAATGGACTCGGCACTAACCTGCTTGACTTGGCACCTTCTCTCCATGAAAAATTGGTGATTTATGAGAACTTTGCTTTGCAATATGTGAACCTGCTTGCTCAGTTCTTTCTGCTACTCAAGCTTAGATTGCCTTAAACCCCAAAGATTAATTTTTGTGTCCAATGGTCTGAGCAGGGTGTTTACTCTTACACATTTGGTCATTTTATTATGACCAAAACAGACAGGAATAATAGCACTGACATAATTTGTACTGGACTGTTAATTTATGTGTATAACAAATTTGGAAAAAGCTAGGAAAAATCATAGTAGAGTTGCTTTTTTATAGTTCAGTTTGTCCACAACTTCCACCAGCTTTTACAGGAAGTTCAGGATCTGTTTAATAGGTGCCCTTACCTCACTCATTAAAGGTATAATTTGGTCAATAATGTTAAGGCTAGCAACAGTGTCCATGCTTTTCCGGTTTTCATTTGGTATGGTGTGTATTGTTTATACCTGTGTATAACTTAAAAATCACATTACACAGAGCCATTATATTATGCAATGTATTGATATGCTGGTTGTCATGTAATAGCCACATGGGTTCTTGAGTTTAATGCCAAAGGGCATTTAACAAGGAAGTGGTTTGTATCAAGCTATCCAATAGATCTGTGCCCCTTCATTTTCAGTTGCTTACTTGGTTGTGTTTGCACCATAATCATAATGATTTTTTTTGCCTGTGATCTACTGTCTGCAGGGCCTTGTACTTGTAAAATATTTTAAGAGTACAGTGCTGGTCTGGGGACAGTTTTGCCTTTAATGACCCACACACATGCAGTTTGAAGCTGGTTCTGAATTCTCATTCTCTGAAAGACTTACAGTCGTGTTCAAAAGTTAGTACCCCCTCTTTAGGTTTTGTATTTTTTTTGTGTAAAAACATAATAAAAATCATTTGATTGTGTCTAGTCTGTATATGGCTTCATTGTGTTAATCCACACCTCAAAGTGCCCAAACTTTTTCTTCACTTTTTGGCAAAGTGCCAAACTTTTGCTTTTATAGATGTCTACACAGCTGCTAATTATCAGTTAATTAAGGGCTGATGATTAGCACCACCTGGCTGCAACTTGCCCTCTTAAATCCCATGAACACAGTAAGGGAATACTTGGTATTGCCCACATGTGTTTTTTTTTTTTTTTTTCATTTTTGTTAAATAAATAATTGTGAAAAAAATAAGTTGGACATCTGACATTGTATTTGCATAATAATAAGAGCCATTATTATCAGATGATTATTATACCTTTACACAAAAGCATAGAAAACACAATTAAAAAAGGGAGTACTAAATTTTGAACATGACTGTACATGTGCCCTTACTCTTAACTGACTTAGAATTCTTTGTAAAATATAATGACATTTTCAGTTACTTCATTGTGTAGTTTGTTGTCATTATGCTGCACTGATACCTGACAGGGCATTGATTATTATGTCTGTGGGGAAAATGCATGGCTGTAGTGCTAGTGTGCCACAGCAGGTTGTTGTACAATCTCTAGGTATATTCGCACTACTCATTTTTAAAATAAATAAATGCTCAAGTGCTAAAACATCTATGCCAGGTTTTTTTTTACCGGCTCTAATTCTAGATTTGTTTTAAATTGAAAAAAATATTTCTTGCCACTTCTTAATCATCCATCTAAACTTGAACTGAAAACTGTAGTATTACATGTAGATGTCCTGATAACCCCTGGTATTATTATTATTATTATTATTATTATTATTATTGTAATAAACTAGTGTAACTTAACTGGTCAGCTTAATCTGTCCTTAAGCGAACCGTGACACAACCTCGTATGGGGACTGGGCATGGTATTGCACTAGTCATTTCTATACAAGTGTCAGTGTAAGGGTCAAAGAGTACCATGTTTGTATGAACTTTGTTAATCTTTCTCTCACTAATCAAGTAGATTTGTCCATTCACAGTACAACAGCCAGTGAAGAACTTTCTGTCTAGAAGTTCCTCTTCCAGAATAGTCCACTCATCAGTATCAACGTCTAGCCGCAGAGCCTTGCCTCCCAGCAGATAGATGGCACCATTGAGTTCAGTGGTGAGAAGGTCATAACTAGGGATGGGGAGAAGAAGCAAATAAAAAAAAAACTCTATAATAATATTACTGACCTTTTGTATGTGATATCACAATATCTGTCTGCCATGGTCCCATCCATTTCTGGATGGCAAAACGCACATAAACTAACAGAATCCCGAACTGCCTCTGAACACGTGTTTTACGGCTAACTAGTTTCTAACACAAGGCTGAATTCCAAATCCCTCTCTAACCGTTTATCAAGGGCACTACATGGTCAGTATTAGTTAACGCTTCCTGCATCATTAAATTACAAAGCACAGCATATTCCACAGCATCGTCTCATTAGCCTCAGAAGCACTGAGAACAAAGAACACCAACACTAGCAAATGCAACTAAATCCAGGAGGAATCATCTATTTGTACATCACCTGAGGTGTTTGTGTTATGATCAATCAAACTTCTGTAAATAAATATCCTTATTACCTTATTCATCAATTTCCACACACTTCATTCTTTTTTAAAGAAGTTATGAAGCGGAGTGATACATATAGTTAAACAGATCTGTGCTGTTGCCGTCTGTTATCACCACTCATGGGATGTCTCTCGTCCAGTCAGATTACTTGGTCGGAACTAAATTAGCAATGTCACACAAGAAAAAGTGCTGT
>JAAGKR010001968.1:21575-79002 GCA_011419295.1 Clarias macrocephalus | reverse complement strand
TATTATTATTATTATTATTATTATTATTATTGTAATAAACTAGTGTAACTTAACTGGTCAGCTTAATCTGTCCTTAAGCGAACCGTGACACAACCTCGTATGGGGACTGGGCATGGTATTGCACTAGTCATTTCTATACAAGTGTCAGTGTAAGGGTCAAAGAGTACCATGTTTGTATGAACTTTGTTAATCTTTCTCTCACTAATCAAGTAGATTTGTCCATTCACAGTACAACAGCCAGTGAAGAACTTTCTGTCTAGAAGTTCCTCTTCCAGAATAGTCCACTCATCAGTATCAACGTCTAGCCGCAGAGCCTTGCCTCCCAGCAGATAGATGGCACCATTGAGTTCAGTGGTGAGAAGGTCATAACTAGGGATGGGGAGAAGAAGCAAATAAAATAAAAAAACTCTATAATAATATTACTGACCTTTTGTATGTGATATCACAATATCTGTCTGCCATGGTCCCATCCATTTCTGGATGGCAAAACGCACATAAACTAACAGAATCCCGAACTGCCTCTGAACACGTGTTTTACGGCTAACTAGTTTCTAACACAAGGCTGAATTCCAAATCCCTCTCTAACCGTTTATCAAGGGCACTACATGGTGTGTAGAACATGTGACTGTCCACTTTACATAGTGCACAAGTTTTACATTTATGCTATTTAGGAGTCAACCCAGGGACAGTTGGTTAAGTATTACTTAGCTTGAAATGTCAGTATTAGTTAACGCTTCCTGCATCATTAAATTACAAAGCACAGCATATTCCACAGCATCGTCTCATTAGCCTCAGAAGCACTGAGAACAAAGAACACCAACACTAGCAAATGCAACTAAATCCAGGAGGAATCATCTATTTGTACATCACCTGAGGTGTTTGTGTTATGATCAATCAAACTTCTGTAAATAAATATCCTTATTACCTTATTCATCAATTTCCACACACTTCATTCTTTTTTAAAGAAGTTATGAAGCGGAGTGATACATATAGTTAAACAGATCTGTATGTTGCCGTCTGTTATCACCACTCATGGGATGTCTCTCGTCCAGTCAGATTACTTGGTCGGAACTAAATTAGCAATGTCACACAAGAAAAAGTGCTGTACTGTGCTGGATCTTATACAAATATTTTGGCGGAACTAATAGTTCTAATGGGAAAAATAGTTGCAAGCAAAGATGAACAGGCCCAAGCACCTGTGCCATCGCCGCCCCGGTGCACCATACACCTTGTGTGCCTTTTGAGCAGGCTAAGACCTCTAAAAAGCTCTGGACAATGATATCATAAACTGAAGTTTCCGGCATTATCACACCTGGTCTTTCTGGTGCGCCCAGGTGGCGATGGCGCAGGTGCTTGAGCCGATGATGATGTGTATAGGATGTGTTGTGTGTGTAGTGTTTGTGTGCAGTGTGTGTGTGTGAGTAGTATGTGTGTATAGTTTGTGTAGTATGTGTGTGTAGTGTGGTGTAGTGTATGTAATGTGTGTCCATTGTATGTGTTTGTAAATGACCCAAAGTTAAGCCCGCATAGATAAAATTGTTCAGCTTCATAGATCTGGAAGTATGCCGGCTTTGACATGTATATGTACAAGTGTGTATGAGCTACGCATGTGTCCTAATGTCAGCAGATTCCAGCCTGTGTGCAGATTTTCAAAGGTTGTTGGGCATGTTAAGACCCCCCAAAAAATAATTGGAAAAAAAAAATCCTTAGAAGAACGAGAAGACCCTCGCACAATTATGAGAGGCCCTTCTTGTTCTTCTAAGGCCCTTTCATAATTGTGAGATCAACACTATTAAAACAGCATTATCAGAATGATGGCGATGACGTCTTAGTCATGTCATCATGCTGACGTCATAGTGCTTGGGCCTAATTAGAAGTAATAACTTGTCACACACACTAAGTAGTGCTTTTGATCAGAGGTTAGAGAGGGATTCGTGCTTCAGACTTGTGTTAGTTAGCTTTGTAGCTCTTTCGAAAAAATTTTATTATAGACAAATTATACTCAAACTCTCACACTAATTAACTGTACGAGCCTGCAGGGTTGTGCAGGCCAAGGTTGCCAGATGTCAAATCCTCCTATACCTTCCTTTATGCTTAAAACCCCCACTATACATCCCCTTATGCTAAAACTCATAATATAGCTTTGTTAAATAAACACTTACCTTCTTTTACTAAATTCGCCTAATTTCTTATTAACACAATAATAAAAAGTATCCCAATTTTCTTTCATTCACTATTGTTCAACAAATGTACCGACCTCCTTTCTCTGAAGAATAATGAATGAAAAAAAATTTGTTCCCCTGTCCCTATTGTTCCCTATTATTTCCAGTGGCTGACCTGGCAAGATACGACAACTTGGTTTCCTTACCGTGGAAATGGAGAATAGGAGACTACATCCCACTGGTTGACCATAGTCTTAAACCTCTGAATTCCACTGTATACTTCTCCATTTTCATCCAAACCACAAGCCACATAGATGCAGGATCCCATGGCAACAGCAGCTGCTCTTTCTACTGCCCGTATCATGGGACTAACAGTGTCCCAACAGTCTGCTCCCAGCACTAACCTCTCCACATCAGGCACAAGCCCCTCATCCATGCTGCCTCCCAACACAAAGACCTGGAACTCAAGTGCCACTGAACAGTGGCTGTGCCTGGATTTCTGCAGGGCTGGACCATCCACCCAGCGCTCGTTGCTGCACTCAAAAATCCGAACCCAGTCCACGCTGTACCACAGAACATCCCGGAAGTAGCCACCTGTCACCACCACGTTGTTACCTTGGAGAAGTTGATGGTGTTGGTCAGTCTGAGTTAATAGGAGTTTAGATGGTTCATGAACCAGATTGCAATCCTGCCCCGGAGAAGCATTCACCTGCTATATTTGATTCCAATCCCAATTTTAATGTACTCGATCCAGTTAAATACAGTAAATAAAAGTGATGTTGTAGTGGGTCGAAACTTAATTCAGCAAAAGCGTTGATCTCCTGGAGCAGGGTTGGCCATCAGTGGACTAAACAAGCATTCATATAAAGCCACACACCCACAGCAGTGATACCATGCCAGACATAAAATGAGTGGTAAAAAAAAAAGATTTGTTACCTACTGCTGCTACTGAGTACTGTGTTAGGCATTTCCTTTGTAAAGGTGGCAAAGACTGCCACCTTCCACTGCGTGGGTTGAACTGATAAAGAGACTGTTGGTCCTGCTCATGAGATCCGCCAAGCACGAACAGCATCTCTCTTGACCGAGTTCTGGGCATTGACCTGCCCATGGTCCAGCTGGTTGGGATATGATTGTTCAGTTTATAGATAAGCTTGGCACGAGGGTCAGAACTTTTCATCTTGGTTAGAAGATCTGTGATGTACGGCAGACTCAAACTCTCAGGTCTAACTAACCCTGCCAATTCGAGGAAATCATCCTCACGACTAGGCTCATATGTTGCCCAGCGCAAAGCAACCTCAAAGACCAGGTCCTCCCGTGGTACGAAAAGGTCATCGCTAGCAAGAAGGTCAGCAATGGTCTCTTTAGATAGGTGCATAAAGTCCTCCTCAGAAGCTAAAGCGGGCAGGTGGGTGAGAACCACTTCTCGAGCAGCAGCATAAAGCTCCAGACACCCTAGGTGCCAAGCATAGGCCATCATGCCCAAACAGTTGCTCAGGTGTAACTCTCTCTCCAGGAACTTGCAACATAAAAGCCTGGCTTTTTCCACCTGAAGAAAATTAGCAGTTTCAAGAACTCCCAGGACGTTTGTCCTGTCAAGATGTAATCTGAAGTTCTGTGTGTAATCCATAAGACTGCGAAAATGGTCCAGATCTACACCTTTGATTTCAATGTGCCTCTTGCTGCTCTCTCTCCCTCCTCCAAAAAACAGTGCTCGGAAGTAGGGACTTAGTTGAGCCAGTCGCTTACGGTTTACAAAAAAGGTCTCTGTCTTTACATGAAGAACTGCATCTGGTACCAAATCTTCACTATCCTCTTGGATCTCTTCATGGATCACAATGTCATCTTTGTTGGCTTCGGTCATTAAAACATCCTTAGTAACTGGACCTGATTGTTTCCTTTCTGCCGCTTGGTTTTCACAAGCCATGGCTCTGAGCTAATACTGGTAACCCTGTTGCTTGGGGTACCCCTGCTCTCTGTAATATTTATAACCTCACTGACACCAGGGGTGGGGAAAACATGTACGAGAAAAACAAGGACTAAATATAGCAACAAACACAGTCATGTGACGAGAGAAACAGGTAAAAGTGTTTTGCTTGTTTGTATATGAATGTCTGACATGTTTCACAGATGTCAGGAAATGTCTGGCACATTAACAGCATTCCTAGCAATGTGAATGCTAAGAACATTTAACAGCAACTCATACCATTCATCTCACCTGTTACAAATAATCACATTTACATTTAAAGCAATTGACAGATGCCCATATCGACAGAGACACAGTTTTTCTTATTATACATCTGAGAAGTAGAGAATTAAGCACTATACAATAATATACAATAATAGCATATTGATGAAAACAGAACAAAAAACTGAGGAAATATCTAGCTGATTCTTCATTTGTTTTTTGTATTTTTCGTTTAAAACATGAAACAACTGATTCTCATAATGTTGTGTGTGTGTGTGTGTGTGTGTGTGTGTGTGTGTGTATGTATGTATGTATGTATATATGTATATATATATATATATATATTCTTATATATAAGAATGTATACACAATATATAAGAATATCATTGAGAGTTTTATGAAGATTTGTTTAAGAAACTCAATTCAAAAACTGAAACTCATAGGTTCATTACATACATATATTTCAAGCATTTATTTCTTTCAATTTTGATGATTATGGCTTACAGCTTAGAAAATTAGAATATTACTCAAGAAAAAAAATAAATAAAAAGATTTGTAACACAGAAATGTTGGAAACCAGTTTTTAGTACTTTTGGCAGGTGCCATGTGCTGGAAAATTAAATCAGCATCCCCATAAAGCTGGTCAGCAGAGGGAAACATGAAGTGCTCTAAAACTTCCTTGTAGACGACTGAATTGACCTTCAACCTGATAAAACACAGTGGACCAACACCAGCAGATGACAGGGCTCCCCAAACCACCACTGACTGCAAACTTTAGACTGGACCTTAAGCAACTTGGATTCTGTGCCTCTCCTCTCTTCCTCCAGACTCTGGGACCTTGATTTCCAAATGAAATGCAAAATTTACTTTCATCTGAAAGTCTGGCCCACTGAGCAACAGTTCAGTCCTTTTCATCCTTAGCCAAGGTAAGATGCCTCTGACTCAAGAGTAGCTTGCCACAAGGGATGGGACAGTTGTAGCTGCAGTCCAGTCCTTGTGAATCTCCCCTAAATTCTTGAAAGGGCTTTGTTTCACTATCCTCTCAAAGCCCTGTTGTCCTGCGGTTATACTGTACCTGTTGATTGTGCACCTTTTTCTACCATATTTTTTCCTTCCATTCAACATTCCATTAATGTGCTTGGATGGAAGGGAAAAAAAACATGGTGAAATATCCATGAACAGTCAGCTTCTTAGCAATGGCCTTTTGTGTCATTTAAAGGGTTTTTAGTTAAATAGCTGATTACAGTGTGACACCATGAGTCTCCAATATTGAATTTTTCACAATATTCTAATTTTCTGATATACTGAATTTTGGGTTTTCATGAGCTGTAAGCCATAATCATCAACATTAAAAGAAATAAACACTTATCTTATATAACACAAATATATCAGTCTGTGTGCAATGAATATATAGTATATAATATAAGTTTCACTTTTTTTAATTGCTAAAATAATTAATTCTAATTAATGGGATGCACCTGTGTATATAAAATCTTTTTGCCCTTTAGTGCATAAGCATAGACCCATGCAAACTGGAAGGGTTACATGCAGGTGAATTAGGATGAGGATTCAGACAAGTTTTGGTATCCGTGTTTATTCAGATACCTAGATGAGACACACATTGTCAAGACTTTTGGCAAAGAGAGAATGGTTTCAGTATAATTTGTTGTCTATTCATTGGACATGTAGTACTTTGTTATTTTCAATAATCACAAATTCAGTTCCTTAACCCTTTTTTTGACTATAGATTAGAGAGCATTTGTGAAAATTATCAACAAAAAGCAACACCATGTGCCACACATACTGTAAGGACATGATGAGATACCATACTCTGGGCTCTTTGGGTCTTGGCAGGATTTAATTGCAATAACTTAGAGCAGAGATAAAAACCTGCAAGTTCACACGGCACACTCGGCGAGAACAGCAGCAGAGACACACAGCCTACTGTCTAAGTGAAATAATCTAATACAGGCAGAAATCTGATGTCTGATATTAGAGTAATTCACAACATGGCTTTTTTCTCCAGCATAATGTACTCACATTCACATTGAATTTCTCCTCTCAAATTCTGCCACAACCACACACTACACACAAACTAGCACTCTCAGTCTCTCCATCGCCCCCTATTGGTTCAGTCCACGTTACAATTCACTCGTCATCAAAGGTCTGCTGGAGCAAGAAGTTGGCTGCTAGGTTCTCATTTTTTTCACAGGCGAAATAAGCCTGAATGACAAGTCCCTCAGGAAAACCCAAAGCTTTTAACTGCAGAATACAAACAGAAACACAAGAGTGAACAACAAGGATTTGAGTAACACATTTCCTTCATATTAAAGGTCACATATTATATTTATTTTTTCCAAAAGTCTGAGAGATCTCTAACATGTACATTATTTCAGTGTCCTTAGTTTTAAATGAACTGCCCTTGAATGTCAATTTGAGGAAGTGCATTTTCCAAATCAGAATGCATGGACCAGAAATATCCATGTTCGGGCCATTACCAAGCATCTCCACCATTTTCAGGTTCTTCCCACTCGCAATTCTGGCTAATTAAATATATGTAAATTTGTAAAGATTGTAAATTTGAGATGATGCCCTAAATGATCAACCATCACATTAAAATGCAAAAAAATAAGCCCAGTATTAGTAGACTCCCTTTGTGCCATGAGGACAGCTCTGGCTCCACAAGACCTCCGGAGATGTGTTGTTTAACTCCAAGATATTATCTATTGGGTATTGTGAGGTGGGGCCTCTGTGGATTAGACTTGTTTGTCCGGTACATTCCATGGATGCAAAGTCAGATAGAGATCTGGGGCATTATCTGGAGGCTAGATCAACAACCTTCAACTCTTTGCCTTTATGCATCATATGCAGCAGGCTGTGATACATTGGGAGTTCCGGTGCCTTTCTGTCATGGGCAGAATTGACAGAATAGTTTTTAGCACAGTTCTGGTAGATATCAGCTTCCTTACTAGATAGCTAAATCAGCCTTGTAACATCAGTGCAGAACTACGGAATAAATCAACTATTACCTTAATGTCTGCAAAAATCTACACTAGAAAATATAACATTACCCCAAAAAAAGGCTAATTAAATCAAATATATGTTAATTTGTATAAAAATACAATGTTTATCCTAAGACAAATCACTACATTTCACACATTTCAAATGTAAGAATAAATGTTATGAAAGCAGTAATACCCTCTCAATGGCCTCTTTCTCTTGCTGCGTGACCTGGATGTAGTTAGTGTGAGGAGCTCCCTGTGCCTCGGCTGCCTCTGCTTCGCCTCCCAGTGGCTCATTAAGCATCTGCACAAAACGCTCCTGGTGCTGCGTGATTTGCTGTAAACAGAATTAAACACTCAGCACTAGAAGGCCAAGCAGTTGTGCATAAAGATGCAGTTCAGACACGCAATTACCTGCAGAAGCTGAGGGTTGTCCCGGCCCAGTTGCTGCAGCAGAGCAGGGAGAAGCGCCGGGTTCTGCTGGATGATCTGACGCATTTGTTGGAACTGTGGCTGGTTCCTCAGGAACTCCAGGGGGTTAGCCGAGGTGGGCGGGGCCTGGGCAGGCGTGGCACCTGTTTACAGTATAGAGAGGGCTGTACAGGAGTGTGTCCCGGGCCCAAACAAAGCACCAGTGGACCAGAGTCAAGACTGAGCATTAGCGCAAATTGACAACTGTTGAAGTGCAACACATGTATTGTGTTCATCAGATATTTTAATGTCTAGATATTTGTACATATTTCATAGTTCACAAAAAAACTGGACTTGCCTTTGAATTTATCTTTTTATTGTAAACTCTAGATGTAGTCGATTAATCAAGACATGTGTAGTCTCTCACCCAAAGAACTGGATTCAGATTAATGCAGAGAAATCACAGCTCACAGCTCCAATACACAACACTAAAGAAGCAAACCCGAGACATTAAAAATGTCCTGGCTCATTACCTTTGCTCACTATGCTTCTCTCTGAAATTATCAGCAAGGCCGTTTTTTTTGTTTTGTTTTGCTATATATGGAAGACCCCCATGTTTCACTCTGAGTGGTACGCTTCTTTGGTGCTTCTCCACACCATAACTCTCTCAGATGTGGGAAAGACAGTGAAGGTGGACTCATCAGAGAACAATACATGTTTCACATTGTCCACAGTCCAAGATTTTCGCTGCTGCCACCTTTGAAACCGACGTTTAGCATTGGCACAAGTGACCAAAGGTTTGGCTATAGCAACCCGGCCATGTATATTGACTCTGCGGAGCTCCCGACAAACAGTTTGGGTGGAAACAGGAGAGTTGAGGTGCACATTTAATTCGGCAATGAGTTGGGCAGATGTGGTTTTATGTTTTTTGGACACAATCCGGGTCAGCACCCGGACATCCCTTTCAGACAGCTTTCCACTGCATTCACAGTTACTCCTGTGGGATGTGGTTCATCCTTCTTGGTGGTATGCTGACTTTACCCTGGACACCGTGGCTCTTAATACGGTACATCACAAAGACTTACTGTCTTGGCACAGACGCGCCAGCAAGACGCGCACAAACAATTTGTTCTCTTTTGAACTCTGATATGTCACCCATAATGTTGTGTGCATCACAATATTTTAAGAAAAACTGTGCTATTACTCTACTACTAAACCTTCACACTCTGCTCTTACTGATGGAATGTGCAATCAATGAAGATTGGCCACCAGGCTGGTCAAATCTAGCCATAAAATCGCCAACACTAAATTTGTCAGTGTTTCGGTTTCATTGTCCAACTCCTGTACTTTATCATAATCCTCTTCTAATATCAAACCTAAGTGTCTTGAGCATCTAACAAAAACAACATAATTGTCCTCACTGTTCAAAAATCTTTGGTTAGGACAGTATATTTTGGGAAAGTGGAACATCGTGTACATTTTCTTTGTTTTAAAGTTATTTATCAAAATGAGAATTGTCCATGAAAACTATTCAGTTTACTATTTCTGATGTAAATCCTTAAATCATGAAACCTGTGGACACATACATGCTCTCAAGATGCTCTTAATGCAGTAAAATTCTATGTCTTTTTAATGGCAGAATGTAAAGCAGATTTGAGAGCACATATCTTACACTGCAAGTAAAAAACAAATTTGCAAGTAAAAATTTTAAAGTAAAGCTGAAAAAAAATTCCATTTGAGATTCTTGCGAATGAAAAACCATTGCTTGTAAATCAGAAACCTCTTTTTGTAAGTTATGTTGAATGTAATTACAGGGGTCGTCAATGATGGATGAGAGATTAGTTTCACAGAGTTGATACAATATAGTTAATATTAACAGAGTTAATATCAATATAGGCTATAATTAGTTTATAGACAATGAAGGATGCATGTTAACTAGCCAACAATCATTCATTATTTATACTGCTTACCCTGTACAGAGCCATGGGGGGCCTAAAGCCTTTCCCAAAGGACTCGGGGCACGAAGCAAGGTACACCCTGGATTGGTGGCGAATCAATTGCAGGGCACACAAGTACACACACACTTACATAATTAATGATCAAAACTTTTGAATTTTTTTGATACTTTTTCATTTTCAGTTCACTTTATTTTATTTTTTTTCACTTGCAAATTAGATTTTTACCTGTGTAAGTATAATCTACATTATGTGCTTGCATTAAAAAGATACAGAATCCAATTAATACTTTTAGGGCTTTATTACTATGGATATTGTTTAGACAGCTAAGGAGAGAATATGGCTAAGCATACGGAGACTCACCAGTGGCTGCTGGTGGAGGATGAGGTCTCTCTGTTTCTGCAGCAGGTTGCTGCACAGGTACTGGTTCCTGTGCAGGCTGCTCTGTCTCAGCAGGAATACCCTTTAAGACCACAAATCGATACAAAATATACGCACTCGGTTTACAGAAGTGAATTCAAAATTAAGTAAAGAACAAAACTCTTGGGTGTGCATCTATAGGACAATAATCAACAACAGGTTGCTATGATTTGGGACATAGAATGCAGACTTATCATCTTATCAATGCAGAGTTATCATCCAAATGGTTGTTGTTGTTGTTGTTGTTTTTAAATCACAGCATGTTCAGAAGTATTGTTTCTTTTAAACCACAGCTATTTGCTAGTGATTTTTTTTTACTAAATAAAAGACATGTGCTTCAATTACATTTATAGTTAGTTGTTCTGAGTTTAAGTATATTATAACAGATTATAACAAATTGACGACAATAAAAACGTTATTATTAAATAACAACATTTTTTAACCCATTTACTATCAGTCTTAGATTATGTATAAATGGTTATTATGGAAATGGTGACATATTTGTGTCAGAAAAGAGGTCTTCAAATGGGGCTGAACAACTAAATGACTCTGTATCAAAATCCTGATTTGTTAAAGTCAGATTTTATTATCTGAAGACAGGGTAGATTATGTTTCCTTTAATACAATAGGCCAGTTTGTACCCAGCTGTGTCATCTAAAAACCTCATTTAATATAGTTTAATTTGCATTTATTTTATTTTATTTCATGTCACTCTTGCTAATGTCCTGCATATAAATCCATTTAGCATACATTCTACGTATAGTATATTCACTTTTTTTTTTTTTTTTTGATAATACTATCACCACAATGGTACTACAGAGGTTTTAGTGTCCATTGTTTTTTCTCTAAAGACCGTGAGGCTAATTTCATGGAATAACAAAACTGTAATTGTGTCTTAAAGACAAATAAACCACTAATACAGGCCATGAACTTAAATGAATACAAAATTGTAATTCTAATCACATGTACAATTTTACCTATAAACAAACAAACAAACAAACAAAAATATATAAGCAATTAGGAATTTTACAGAAATTGTGGCAAAACAAACTAAATCAAAGTAGGAATCCTAAGTGAGAGCTAGGAGTCCATGACATGAGACATACAAAACCACTGTCCAAGGAGCTAAACAGGACAACACACATGAACAGCTTGTCAACAAGACACACAAAAACCAGAGCTTAAGTAATATTAATTAAGGAAAAACAAGACGAGTGAGCGTAATCAGTAAAGTATGCGTCCACGTCATGTGACTTGCAGAGGTATGGGGAAACAACTGGTCACGTAACAGTGCCTTAATATAAACTGGTATAAAAGTTGTTGTGTTGTAGACAATTAATCAACACCTACTGACAAATCAGATTTGAGAATTCAACAGCACTGTGGTATAAAGGACAGAATTATTTAGCAACCTAATTATGCATTAAAGACACACCAGACAAGATGCGTTTCTCACCATGAGCAGGTATTCGACCGCTCGATCAGGATTGTTGTAGCTCGCTCTCAAGGCGGCGACAACCTGCTCCCTCTCATATCCCATGGACATGATCTCTGTCACCAAATTCTCATATGCCTGTCCTGTGACTAATCAACATGATCAAACATGATTCAACAGGTCAGAGCAGTCTTCATAATCTTTCTGTAATTACCAAACTGGAAAAATCAGTTTGCATACCAAGTATTGATGCTGCTTCCTCCAGAAGGCCCAATTCATCCATAATGCTAAAGTGGAAATGAAAAAAAATCTAATTTGAAGTTGAGCAACATACACTTTATAACCTTTTAATTGCACTACAAGTCTTCTTCACACCCAATATGATATATCACACTGCAAATTAAAGGGAAAAAAGAAAATGTTCACTTTAAAACACATGAGGCATGTTTATATTGACATACTTATACTGTGTTTAGTAATGCTGATGCTAATTTGTCCTTATTTTTTTCCTTATTCCAGCAAGAAGTTACCATCTTCAGTGTTACACTGAAGCTGCACAGATATGTCTGACACAATGACAGTGGCATTTAACAACAAATGAAAACAATAAAACAAATCAGCAATTTTAACCATAAGTGATAATGATCAGGTTTTACTGTGAAAACGAAAGAACAAATTTTTTTTTTGGCACTCCCGATTTTCTAAAATATTCAACATCATAATGATGAGAACTCCAGTGTAGAAAAGTGGAGAAAGTAAATTTCCGGAACCAAAGAACATGAATGCCAAGCAGCTATCAGATACAGTTACAGTGTGCAGTAGCAGCACAAGCTCAGCTTGGCTTTACAGTGGACAGATGGGGATGTTATACAGACATTACAGACTAAAGAACTGGAGTGTTGCTGTATCACACAGTTTAGGTAGAGATGGTGCAAGGGCCAAATTAGAAGATCGTTTAATAAAATTATGGGTAATATAAGAAACCAACATGTTAAAATAAACCAACATGATGATTTAAAAAGTTAAACTCAAAAGTTTTTTTTTTAATACAACATAAACCTTAAAGAGCACTTTCATTATCAATGTGGATTTTTTTTAACATTTAATTCATAGTTCATACCTGGCAGCTGAGAGAGCTGCAGTGGGGTTTGATGGCTGCTCTGGTTCAGCTCTCTGTGGTTGATCTGCAGATGCACCCTCTGGGCTTGAGCACTCCGTCTTCACCAATTCCACACTGGCAGCAGGGGCAGAAGCAGGGACAGCAGCAGGGGCAGCAGCAGAGGCAGCAGCAGGGGCAGCAGCAGGGGCAGAAGTAGGGGCAGAAGCAGGAACAGCAGCAGGGAGTGCTGAGACTGGAGGAGTGGGAGGCTCCACAGACTGTGCTGGTTCAACAAGAGTGGGTGCAGGTGCAGGTGCTGGTGCGGGGGCAGATGCAGGAGTGATTATGGGTGCAGGGGCAGTTGTAGCGTTGACCGTGGATGCAGGGGCAGTTGTCGGGGTAATTGTGGGTGCTGGGGCAGTTGTAGTGGTGTTTACAGTAGTAGTTGCAAAGGTGGGTGTGGGGATTGGGGTGATTTCAGGGGCTGCTGGGGCAGATGGTGGAGGAGCAGGTATAGAAAGTGGCTGAGGTGAAAGGTCAGGGAGAGGAATAGCAACCACAGGAGGAGCTGCTGGTTTTGGCTGCAGAGATACAAAACAGCTTTGCTCAAATTCCTGGTAAAGGCAGCCAGCAAGCAATAATCTCCAATCAATGAATAAGTAGTTCAGTAGGTACTAGAACCATAAATAGTATGAACATCTAGAGGCTCTCATGTGGAATTCTGAACATTACTGATACTCACAGTATTGTAGAGTATGTAATCAAGTGCAATGATAAAAGCTTAATCAATAGCTTCAACTGAGTTAACCACAATGACTTGCAGTCATTTTTTTCTCTGTTACAGGGGAGCCTCTAGTGACTGAACAGAGTATTACTCTGATGAATCAGGACACTGCACTGAAAGAACTTTCTATGTTGGTCCAGTTGGACTAGTATAAACTCTGAGAAAGAAGGTTTTAATGTGTATAAAACATTTAACATTGTGGTAATATTTGCTTTTCCATAAAAACATGATGTTGCGATCCCATAGGGAAAATGTGTGTGTATGTGTGTGTGTGTGCATATTAATATATATTAACACATATAAACCCAAAAATGGCTTACCTTAGTTGCCATGACCACAACAAAGTTCTTCTCTTCTATTTTGTATTCTTTTAAAGGTATGTCATCATTCAAGATTTTCCCTAAAATTCATAATGATTTTTTAAAAAGTAATTAACCAAATCAGGCTGAACAAAGCAAATCACTTACACAGTCTGTGAAAAAATGCAAAAAAACGAATGAATAAATAAATAAAATCACTTACACAATCAACACAAACTTAAAAGCACGTCAAATTAAAAGCCATGACTTGGGACAAATGTAAAGTTTCCAAAAATGACACAAAAAGGTGGATCTCTGACCTGCATAGATGAGCTTCTGTCCAGCTATAGGATAAGCATCCTGCCCCTTTTCAGATTCAATCTTCTCTTTAAGAGCTCGTACCTGAAACATTAAAGCAAGCAGCAACGCAAATATTTATTAACAATTTGTTAAACTAAAATAATTATAAAGGCATAGTTTTGTCATTAATCACATTAATACATTGTTTGTCTCTTTATTTATAAAAACGTCATGCCTAAATTATTACATGTGAATACAGAACAATAATATCTTGATATAATCTTATAATAGTTTAAACATGAAAATTAATAAATGCTAAATTGTTGGTCCTAAGCTCCCTTTTTTTTTTTTAGATAAGATTAGATTCAACTTTGTTGCAAAGTACATTTACAAAGCCAAACCAGAATAAGTGCATAAGTGCATAAGTGGCCTATTTACAATAAAATTATATTATGTACAGGGGTGAGAGTGCTTCATATAGATAATGGATATTGTACAGTATATATGGTTATTAAGTATGAATTGGCAAACATTGTACAGTGGATAAGACAGGTCAAGAAGATGATAAGATACAAATGTACATATACAAATGTCTGTATGATACAGCATATACAGAATAAATATGGGTGTAATATAAAATAGTGCACTGATAAACCTAAATTATAGATGGTGCAATGAAGCAAAGCAATATAGACTGAACAGTGACAGTGCAGTGGTGTATGTTGACATTACATGATCAGCTGTTCAGTGCAGTAACAGACGCAGACATTTGTGAGCTAACTTACACTAGCCCTGTCTCTCCAACACAAAACAGATTAACCAAACTTCACAAACCAAATTCACTTAAGTAACTGATTACATCCAGGGTAAAACTGTAATTTACCTATATATAGTGTGTTTTCTATTGTACTAGTGTGACGTAATGAGGTCAAATCATATAAGCTTAACGTAACCAACATAATTATCTCATCCTTCTGTAATGTCTGCTCCCGAAAAGCGTCTGAAATTTGTACGAGAGACCTTCTGTGTAAGAAAACCTTTATTATTTATCTCGTTATTAGAAATAAATTACATACAATGTTTTATTAACTTTTCATCTTACTTATGGACATTTTTTTCATGTTTAACTAGTGGCTTTTTAAAGCAGCTGAATACACACATGCCTGAACAGTTACGGCATTACAAGGGCTTAATCCTAAACATCTCTCTACTTCCTATATTGGTGCCCTATACGGGATATGATGTTAAAGCTCTCTAAACACTCTGTAGTGTGTACTACATGTGCATTAGCAAGTCATTTGGAATTCCGCCTCTAACGGAGCCTGGTCTAATGTCAATAATGGTGCGTGGTCAATTCTGAGGACAAAAGTTAGTGTGTTGGTAATAATAAACAGCAGCATTTCCATTGACTTTATTACCACATGATGTCAATTTAATGTCTCACGAGTTTAAAACTGAATTTTTAAGGGCCCTTGTTTTTCTCAGACGCCTCACTAAAATATATATACTCGAACAAAGGTAGTTAACTTACACTTACCGTCAGCTCTTCGTCTATTTCTATTTTAAATGTTTGCTGTTGTAGAGTTTTCAGTGTAATCGTCAACATTGTTCAATAATAGCGAGAAGAAATAAACGCAGAAATTCTGTCTCCTTCGCTGTTAGCGTTAGCAGCAGCCGCGGCATTTAGATGTGACTCAGCTTTCTTCGGTGTGTGAAACGGCGCCGTGATGCAGCGCCACCTGCTGTCCGCCAGAGACAAGCGCAATATTGGAATCAACATACTAGCCTACTAAATAGTATGCCAGAATAGCACGCCACATACAATATCACGGGATACTGTTCAGTACGGTAGTTCAAGTGTACAGACGTACCCAGAGACCTGTCAGAAAGCGCCCGCTTAGCAATTGGCTTAAAATTGATTGTTATGACCTAATACTAAAATGTAGTCTATCATATCGTATACTTAGTTTTATTCTATCGGTATAATTTAAAATGAAATCAATTTGTTCCGATGACGTTAAAGTGCTCGTGATGTTTAATAAACAAGTCCAAACAAGTCCCTTGCCGCTTTTAGAGTAATGCATATACATATTTATACATACATTGTTTATTTTTCAACGTAAAGCCCAACACAGATACTATATAACATTCGTTTCTATCCATGATACTAAAAATCCTCTTGAATACATACATCAATTCGCAATGTGTGCTTTATCCTGGTCTGGGTCATGAAGGGTAAATAATAGGCAACACAATTCCCAATCTATCTGAATAACACATGCTAGGGAGTTGGTTCTGGAAGGTGTTGACTCTCAAAAAGATATAAGATAAATGAGCACAAAAAGCAGTGAGCACTGCGCATGAGGTGGGAACACAGCCTAGATGGAACAGCATTAGGGCACACAAATTGACACAAAGCCCATGGTGTTTGTAACTACAGAATTAAAACAAGGTAATAACGATTTATGCATGTACTGATTTAAGAAAATTTGGTAGCAATAGCCTTGTAGCTCCAGTGCAAAAATAAATATAGAAATGCGGCACAGGAAACTTGCCTAATCTTTTCTGCTAAATAAAATAAGTTATAATGTTTATATGTAATAAATGACAGACGAAAGTCAGGCAATGGTTTAAGAAAATCATTTATTTAAAAAAAAGTGCAAATAACCTAAAAATGATTCATTATTTCCCCTCAAGACATGATGGCAATAATCCAAACTTCATCTAATTTAGGTTTATGTGATTTTGGGTGGGATTTGGAGAAGCCAGGTAGCAGCAGTAGAAAAAAATATCCAGGGCATGACTAATATCTCATGGGATTAATTTATGATTGAAAACAGGGGCACAGCAGTGGGAAAACGCTCCTCACCAACTGAACTGAAATAAAATCACATCACACCCTTACTCTATTGTCCTGGTTGGGTAGTTAAAGCCCACAGAAAGAGCTTCACTGAGTGGGGGAGGTTCAGTAGGTTCTCCTAAGATGCACACGAATGCTCTTACACCATATCTACAATTCGTCTTTAGCAGGTGTATCTTCATCATCTTCATTGTCTAGTGGATTCGGCTCCTCTGGAGTCTCCACCTCCTCCTCTTCTGGTTCCTCTTCTGGTTCTTCCTCATCACCTTCACTTTCCTTCTTGTTCTTCTCTTCCTCTTCTCGCTGCTTCCTCTCCTCATCTTCCTGCTTATCTTTCATCTTCTTCTCTGGACCCTGAGATCATGCGTCCATTTTGAATGTTAGTGCAAAAACAATACACACATTCTTAAACATCATGACATCATGACTTGTGACAATAATTGTACCTTTGTTTCTCCCCATGTTTCTTTGCCAAAATCCTCTGCCTCCTTGACATCATCAGTGATTAGGAAGTTATCAAAGATGGTACCAGATTTCACCTACACATGCAATACAAATTCTTTATGGAAACAGCGTCATCACTGCATAATTTTTATGTTATAAATTCATAAAGGGACAACTGATATTTCATGTTAAGTCATGGCTTGTATTTTTTGCCTATTAGTTGCCTATCCATACCTGCCACAGGTCTAAACCAATAACTCCAATGCTGTCATATTTGTAAATCGAGTTATCCGGTGTGTAATCTGGGTTGTCGATCTCAGGATGCACCCATGTTCCTTTGTAGTTGGGGTTATCAATCTGTTTAGGTTTCCATTCACCCTAAAATTATAACAAAACAAAGAAATCAACAAAGTGGTTTTAGTCAAAACAGTAGGGATTTGACAGCTCTACAGTGAGCAAAGGAAACTGAAAATAAATAGTGATTCATGAGATTTATTTCTGGTTTAAGAACTCAGCCATAACAACCCTTCAGCCTATCCAAAACAATTCAGGGCACAAGGCAGAGCGCATCCTCTATAGGGTGCCTACCCATTGCAGAGACTCCCAAGCCCAATCACACACTATAGGCAATTTTGTAATGCCAATCACTCTACAGTACAACATGTCAAACCTTATCTACCATAGGCTTAATGAAAGCTGTTAGATGCTGTATCTGTTTATCAGCAGCCATGGTTTTATTTTAACCCACATTAACCACATTATACACACAAACACACACAAAGGTCTCTTGCGGTTTATTTTCCCCTTTGGGAATTTCAAACAAGACAAGACAGCCTGACATCAACCATTCATGGCTCATAACAAAATATGACAACTGGATATCTGTTTATAAAGAGACATCCGGGACCCCAGAGGCACTCCAATTATTTTGGCACATATGTGCCCAACTCCCAGACGTCTGTTACTTGAAACGCACAAAGTGTCTGAGTCTCTCAGGAGAACTGCTTTGTATTGCTTTATAGCACTCAAGCCTGTAAATCTTAGGTTCAAACACAATTCATTTAGGTTAGATTTTACGTTCTTGACCCTACTAAGGAATGTTTCCTTTTGGGATCCCAAAGCATCAGTTGTGTTCATAATTAAAGGAAAAGACCAATGACATAAAAAATTGACACTTGATTTAAAAAATGACTTATAATTTTTAGCACATTATACATCTGAGCAGTTGAGGGTTAAGGGTCTTGCTCAAGGGCCAAACAGTGGCAGCTTGGTGGTCGTGGGGTTTGAACCTGTGACCTTCCGAACTGCAGTCTAATGCCGTAACCTCTGAGCCCTGTGCTTGTTTGAGTTCTTAAACCAGAAATGAATCTCATAAATCACTATTTATTTTCAGTTTCAAATCCATGCTTGGAATGATTTATTTTAAACAAGTCTTACTAAAGACGCTACATTGGAGGAAACGTGGAATTAATTTAATAGTTAATGAAAGCCCTACAAGCTACACAATGTACCTTATATTCTGGATTAGGGATCATGGGTGGCTCCCACTCGCCATCCATGTCTTCATCCCAGTCATCAGGCTTCTTTGCATCAGGATCAGGAATGTTCTCAGGTTTATCCCAGTCCTGGAGCAAACAATACAGAGCAAGCAGGGTTGAGATAAAAAAAAAAAAATATATATATATATATATATATATATATAATGCAGCTAACTTATTATAAAAATGGTCCTAACTGAAATGGCTGTATTTTTTAAACAATCTCTCGAATTTTGATCAGCTTCAGATTTGTTTAAGGACCCCTTGCTGCTGGACAAAAAGCCTTGGGGGCAGAGTCAGACCTACGCAAACTCCTTTACCCTGGGGTAGAGTTAAATTAGATCACCTTAGTTTGTTTGTTGCTTCATGCTGTACAGCATCATGTTGGTTAGGGCTTAGAGTTATAGGAGGAGTTGCATAAGAACCCACCCCTGGACTTTTGGTTTTGAGACTTCGGATCTCAGATTGTTAGCCAGTAAAGCCTACAGCGTAGGATAACAAATCAGTGGTCAGTAGTCGGAGCACCTTTTGTGCCAGTATGTAAAGTGGCTTACATGATGTACATACTAAACATAACACACTCGTATTTTTTATTTTTTTGGATTTGAAAATGTTTAAAAATGAGAGAAGTAGTTATTAAAGAGTGAAAGAACTAGAAACATAGTAAAAAAGCTTTATGAATACAGTTTGTATGACTTGTCTGAAGTGCTTGTGGCTAAGACTAACCTCTGGTTTTGTGTCCTCAGGATCATCGATTTTGGCACGGTCGTCCCAGTCCTCTGGCTTCTTTGCCTCTGGATCCTTGATCTTTTTGGGAGGAAGGAGGTCCCAGTCCTCCTCCAGAGAGCCTGACTCCACTTTCTCATTGTTGATTTTTACTTCATAGGTCTGGTCGGGCCGCAAGATCAGTGTGTACAGGTTGGTGAACTCATCGTCCTGAAAAGATGAAGTGAAAAGAGTAAATGTGCTGCTCTGGCATTCCATTAAACTAATTTCACCTCTGAAACACAGCTTCATAAATTTTAGCAATCCACAAAAGATTCATTAAAAAAGGTAATTTAGTTTCTCCAGTACTACTGATATTTCATAAAAGTTAAGTGTTATTTATATGCTTTTTGTATATACAGGGTATTTTATATAGTTTAAATAGTACTCCACATATTGTGATCTATTCTGCAGTGGTGAAGTCAACACAGGGAATTTGAAAAAGATTTGGAAATCTTCAGAGGATCAAAAGGTAATTAAAAAAAAGTGTTTATGAAAAGGATGTACTTCCAAAAGCTGTTTTTAAGAGAGCGACTGCGAGATTCTGAGATTCTGTTCACATGTAATACTCGAAAATCAAAAATGAAAGCAGGTGTAAATGTAAATGTAAGTTACAATATGAAACTTCCTTAGGTTTTATAAATTACTTGTAACTAAAAGCAACAAAACACCAAAAAGAGTAATGCAAATGTAACCGGTTTAGTAAGTTCCACATTTTTAATCGCCAACATAGGACATAGCCCTCAGCTGTTTTTGTAGCATGTTGATTGGAGCTTGTTGATTTCAAGCTTTTTTCCGCAGTATTTCATATAAAATCAGGCTTATTCAATAAAAAAGAACAACCTTGCTTCTCTTATAATTTTTATATATGGTTCCACTATGGATATCATATCTATGGACACATTTTTAAGTGATAAATATGAGATAGTGCCCTTGCCGCCTAAAGCACAATTATAAGCATGATTATACTACTTTCCTATTTACATGTTTATTTAAAAAAATGTATTCTGAGGTTAAGTAGGAAATTGCATTAAATCTAAATGCTGTGCAAGCCCTATGATTTCCTTAGGCTTGGAGGTGCTGGAGCCTAAAACATAATCAATAAAATGTGACATACCTCATCTTTTTTTGTTTTATAAGTTATATGCAAAGTATAGGTCCATTGCCTCGTGCAGTTAAATGTATTAGCATTTACAAAATAGCCTATTAAACAAAATAAGTGCAGTGTGTATATGAAACTGATGATAGCTTGGGGATTTTTAAAATAGCAAGGGATATTAAAGTGTTATATTTATCTCTGTTCATGTGTCAGTGGGACACTTTGGGTGTGGTTTGAAAAAAACTGTACTCCAAACAACCAATGCTATCATTACACTTACTGTCATTGCAGTACAGTGATCAGGAATGACATTTTTTTGCTTCCAGAACAATATCAACTCTATATTTCACATTCTTTTTTTTGACAATATTCCCTCTAACAAAAGATTTTAGATAAAGTATTTATTCATAAAGGATTATAATTAATCATAAATTATTTAAGTTATTGTTAAATACAACTCACTTTGCATCGGATATCTTTCTTGATCAGATGGTTCTGTCCTTTGTAATTTAAAATGACATGCACTTTCTTGGTGCTGTAGCCACAAATGTCAGGACCTAGTGAATTCAAAAATAAGCAAAAAAAAAAAGAAAAAAAAAAAGAAAAAACATGTTTATAACCTTCCTTAAAAAAGATCAAATATTTAGAACATTTATTTGAAACATTTATGGACAATTAAACTAACGTGCCACTGAGCAGATCCTCACATAGGTGTAAGTGAGTGTCACCACCTAGTTGTGTGTCTTCACAACTTACCAAACATGATATGATACTGAGATTCGCCGTGCATGTCAGCCTGATCCAGATCAGCTGGGAAGATTTTCACATAGCCACCTCCACAGTCAATCTTCTGCTCATGTTTCACTGAGAACTGAATTACCAAAGTTTTTCCTTCGTTGCTAAAAGAATCAAACCGACTGGACAGGGCGTAAAACCGAGCGTCCTGGCTTGTCTGAAGACCTTTGGTAAACATGATCAGTAGAAATCAGCATTAGAAAGATAGAATACATATTTGAAGCATTGATGATCCTAATGAAGGAGACTAAGTAAGGACTAAGTGGAAATGTCGGGCGCTTCCAGACAATTTACATACCAATCCTTTTAAAAGGGACTATATTTGCTCAGACAAAGTCCAGCAATGCCTAAGGGCGAAAGGACAAAAATGAAGGCTCACCTTTGTCAAGCTCAGCATCGCCATAGAACTTTCCTGCAGAGAGTTTCCACTGTCCATAGTCTGACTTGTGCTTGGACTCCAACCATCGACTTTTATATCCATCTACAAGCACAGAATTTTACAAATATGTGCAAGTGAATGACTCCTTATATATCCTTAGTGCAGCCTATAAATAACACCAAATAAAACCAAACGTTGATATGTTTTCCACGTGTATAATTGTATACATAAACTTAAAAGTAAACTTGTGAATGGCAACTGAACACTGACTCAGAGATTCATTATTATTTATTTAAATCAGACAGATTAAGATGTGATCTCAAGTGATGAACGTAACGAATATTTACAGAACCGATTATAACGGTTCTGTAAGATTATAACGGTTCTATAAGATTGTAACGGATCTCTGTAAGCCTTTTATAAAACATGTTTTGTATCAGCTAATGTAAACGACAGTAATTATAATACAGAACAAGACAGAAGGGTAGAAATGAGCAAGAGAAAGCAAACGTGCGCTAATGTTACCTCCATCCAGAAACTGCTCCTTGAAATACACCGTCGCGTCGACAGTAATCCCTACTGCAAATGCGGCAAAAAGTGCAAGAGAAATTCTCATATTTGCACTTGTATGTCGAGGCGATTTCTGACAGCCGCGGGCGACCAAAAACGAGTGAGTTATTAAAAAAGGTAAAGAGAGGAACGTGCAGAGGGCCTCCTTCAGCTATCTGTTCCTGCACAGATGGCTGCGCCTGATTGGTCCGGCACTCAGCCAATCAGAGGAGACCACGAGTTAAACGGTAGCGTCGCGCGCAGAGACAGTAGGCCGAGACCTAGACTTACCTATGAAAAATAATCAACATCACCGTAATATTTATAATATTGATGCCAACAGTTTGTTCTTTGGTGATCTGTGTTTTATCTCGACTGATGGATAAGATTTATTTCCGGGTTTTTGAAAAGTGCTTAAAAAAGCATCTGCTGTTCGTATTGTAGTTTTTGTTCAATTTAGGTTCATCGTTCATCTTTTTTTATCAATATTCTTCAGTTTTAAGTAAATTGCATACCATAATATATTTTACCACTCTATTTAATTAAGCGTTACAGAAACATACATATACTCGAAAAAATAACAAACTCTTATGTCAGTCTCTTATAATCAGTATAATAAGTATAGTCTCTTATTCTGTTGTTATTATCAATGAGTAGTTAAACGTTTCAACTGAACTAACAAGTTCAGCTGACATGATTTATCTTTTAGATCTTTTACTATCTTTCATGCAAACATTTAATGCACATGTCCAGCTTCTCCAATTACAAACCATATTTAGCTGTGTTGTTAAATTATATTTATATGTACACTGCGAATTATATTTGTTTTTAAAATGGTGTAAAATATATTACTTATGCTTTAAATACATAGTCTTTGTAAATGTGTAATTCCTACAAGCTGAATTTTATAATTAAAAAGGGAATAACTAAAGCGTCACAGTCTGGATATACTTCCGTTGGTCAAGTGACGTAACTTCCGTTGTCAGGACGCTCGTTTGTCCTTATGACCAGCAAGAAAATCACAGTTCGACTTGGATTAAAGAGAATATAGAAATAAAGGAAAATGTAATTAAATTTAAGGGCATGCTAACAAAATATTTTAAGAGTTGTATTAAATATTTTCGTAGCTAAATGAAGCTGCTGTATTATAATGCGAGTTGTCAAGGTAACGCGGACTGCAGTAGCTAGCTGTACGAGTTAATGTTTTATCCACTAGGGAATATATTGCTGGAGAGTTAAATAAATATATTAGGTTACTGTCAATTAGGTAAAATGATTCGGTAATTAGAATACAACGCAGTGTTTCCATACAGGACGGTTTAGCCAAAATGTGGAATCGTGGAGGCAGCCGCAGTTCAGCTCTGGACAGAGCAAAGGCTCAGCTCTCCGGACAAAGAGTAACATACCGCGGAGCATTAAGAGAGGATCAGAGTAGGGATGTGGTGAGTGTAAGTCAGCCTCCTAACTCCTCTTATCCTAATGATTCTGGTGTGAGATGCAAAACTTTGTGTTACCAAACAGTTACAAAAACACAAGCCAGTGGTCAAAGTAATGCGGCTCCTACTGTAATTGCTCTTTTCCAAAAATATAATTGGTTTTAAAGATACAAGTTATTTTCTTCTATATAAGCTCTTACACTCTCTGTATTTATCAAGTGTTCCTTAAAAGATAAAAGATTGAGGAATTTGTGCAAAGGCGGCATGCTCAAACAAACAAACCACTAAATAAATAAAATGATGGTGGTGTAGTAGTTAGCATTGTGGCCTTGCACATCCAGGGTTGAGAATTCGATTCCTGCCTCTGGTCTGTGTGCAGAGAGTTTGCATGTTCTCCCTGTGCTTTGTTGTGTTTTAACCAGGTACTCTGGTTTCCTCCCACAGTTCAAAGACATGACGATTAGGTTAATTGGTGTTCCCAAACTGCCCGTAGTGTGTGTGCATATGTGTGTGTCTGCGATGGATTGGCAGCCTGTCCAGGGTGTACCCTGCTTAGTACCCAAACTCTCCTGTGATAGGATGCAGGCTTCCGTGACCCTGTACAGGATATGGTAGAAGATAAATGAACAAATGAATGAATAGTGATGGTGTGCATCACTGCTTAACCTAAGAATTAAGAATTTCAACACTGCTGCACTTTGCTTATAACATGACTCATTTTAACATACTACATTTAATACTGTTTCTCTTTACAGTGAATTAAAAATAATTACTTTTATGTTGTAGGAGTAATTATTAATAATCCTACTATTCACTGTCCCCAGAAGAGGTTAGATTTTCTTTTTAAGCCTGTGTTCTCTTAATAATAATAATAAAAATAATAATAATAATAATAATAATTTTTATTTATATAGCGCCTTTCCAGAGCTCAAGGACACTTTACAATTTTACTAATGTAAACATAGTACAAAACAGACATTAAAGTACAGATGACGAGGGGGGGGGGGGACAGAAATACAAAACAAGACATAAAAGACAGACATGTAGAGGATTGAACCAAGGAGTTCATACCAACGAGTCAGACATAACATTCGGAAAATAAGTGAGTTTTGAGTAGAGATTTAAATACTGATAGACTGTTAACAGAATGGAGAGAATGTGGTAGTGAATTCCAAATTTTTGGTGAAATGACACTAAATGATCTACCCCCCCCTTGAAGAGAGGCGGTACCGAGGGACAGCAAGAAGGCCAGAATCAGAAGAACGAAGTGAGCGAGTCGGGATGTAGGGAACAAGCAGATTGAAAAGATAAGAGGGAGCCAACCCATTTAAGGATTTAAAAACAAGGAGAAGAATTTTGAATTTAATACGGTAGACTACTGGGAGCCAATGGAGATTATACAAGATTGGGGTTATATGAGCAGAGTGTTTTGTATGAGTCAGTATTCTAGCCGCAGAGTTTTGAATATATTGCAATCTGGAGATGGAACTGACAGGTAGACCAATGAAGAGGGCATTACAGAAATTAATGCGTGATGAGACGAATGCATGGATGATAGTTTTGGCATCTTTGGTATTGATGAAGGGACGCAGTTGGGCAATACGACGCAAGTGATAGAATGCAGATTTAGTGACGGATTTAATGTGAGACTGAAAGGAGAGTGTTGAATCGAAGATAACTCCTAAATTTTTGACAGAAGAGGATGTTTTGATGGGGGTACCAGCAATCTCACAAGTGAAGTTGGTGGAAATATTGCTGGTGAGTGATGGGGTTCCAATGAAAATCATCTCTGTTTTATCCATATTAAGTTTTAGCAAATTTAATTTAAGCCAATCTCTAATGTCCTTCACGCAGGCAGAAATTTTTTCAATTTGGGCAGATGGAGTAGGTGTACAGATAGAATAAAGCTGAATGTCGTCGGCATAAAAAAATACTTAAGACCATGACGTTGAAGGATCAGACCAAGTGGGATTATGTAAATTGCGAATAATAGTGGGCCGAGAACGGATCCCTGGGGAATGCCTCTTTTCAGGGGGACAGTAGGTGATCGAAAATCCTTAACAGAAATATAAAATTGTCTATCTGAGAGATAGGAAGAAAACCAAGAGAGAGCAGTATCAGAGATACCCATACCAGAGAGGCGAGAAATAAGTAAATCATGGGAAGTATCGAAGGCAGAGCTGAGATCAAGAAGCAGAAGTATAGACAAGGAGCCAGAATCACCAGTAAGCAGTAGATCATTCACTACCTTTACAAGTGCAGTTTCAGTACTATGGAGGGGGCAAAAACCTGAGGAAGGGAACCTTAAGGTTTCTTCCTAATGTGGTTTCAGGGACCACACCGCTGTCACTTTAGGCTTTATCAATGTATTAAATCTAAATCTATAAATCTATATCTGTTAATAGGACAATTATAATACAATTCAAGTGAATGAAATGAATCATATACTGTTCTGACTTTGTCAACAATTTAAAAATCCTTTTGCTTTCAGGCCAGCTTTGGAAAAGCTCTGCATGGACTAAGTGATCTTTCCTCAGATGCTGAAAGTGGACAGCAAGATTATCATGCTCATCCTGGTAAAATAATGCGACATTCCACAGAGCCAGCAGAACAGTTAGGCATGGGTGGTGGAAGTAGATATCTGAAAAAGTCTACCAACCGACAAACATCTTCTGCTGACACAAGTGAGGTCAAATTCATTCCTCAGCGTAGCTCACAGAGTTTGGCACTAAGCAGACTCGCGCTTATTGAAGATCGCATCAGAAATCATACAAAAACCAAGCTTAGCATGGACGCAGACTTGGACATCAAGTCTGGTCTCTCTGTCCAGTCCAGCAATGGGCTAAGTGCAGCTGATGGGAGCACTTTCCTTAAAAAGAAAGCATCTTCTCCTAAAGATCAGAAGGAGACTGAAAATCCACATGTGGATATTTACAAGGCCCTTGCACATTCAGCATCTCATAGGCAAAAAGGTATAAGTGTAGACAGTGATGAAGAAGACATGCGGAAACTCCTAGGAGAATCTTTCAAATCACCAGATGGAGACTATGGCATGGGACAGACAGCGCTGAGTCCTCAGCAGGCTGTTCAGGTAAAATTACCTTTTTAGTGTATACTACAGATACAATCAACTAAATTGATTGGTCAGGAACTTTTTTATTTTACAATCACACTCATACGTGTTTGTTGAATGTTCAGTTCCAGATTTATTGTCCTGTTGTAATAACCTCGATTCTCCTAGGAAGGCTTTCCACATGATTTTTTTGTGTGGCTGAGTGGATTTGCTCAATCAGTGTTTTGTTGAAGAATATTATCTAAGAGTGAGGTTAGGCATTGATGTTGGGTGAGGAGGTCTGGGGTGCTGTGTTACAAATAATCCCAAAGGAACTCAATGAGGTTGAGGTCAGGAGATCCCCATATGGGTATGATTGGTTAGATGTCCACAATCTTTTTGGCCATATAATGTTCCACAGTTAGTTTTGGTTAGACTGTGTCCTCAGATTCTCATTTATCTTAAGGTTCGCTGTGTTGTGCATTCTGAAATGTTTATTTGTTCATTACAGCTGTAAAGAGTAGTTAGTTGAGTGATCTTTGAGCCACCCTATCGGCTCAAATCAGTGTGGACCATTCCCCATTGACGACTCTCATGAACAATGTGTTATTGTCAGCAAAATGTCTGTAAATAATGTTAATATTGTTTAATTCTTTTGTTTGTTTGTTTTGTGTGACTGTTGTGTATCAGTAGATACCAGTAGGTCAGACGTTTCTTAAATACTTAAATCAACCTGTCTGATACTAGCAACCATCCTATGATCACAGCTCACATTTCCCCCTAATGGTTGATATGAACATTAAATTGAATTCTTGATCTGTATGTACAGTCCTGGCCAAAAGTTTTGAGAATGACACAAATATTAGTTTTCACAAAGTTTGCTGCTAGATCTTTGTTTCAGTTGTTTCTGTGATGTACTGAAATATAATTACAAGCACTTCATACGTTTCAAAGGCTTTTATCGACGATTACATGACATTTTTGCAAAGAGTCAGTATTTGCAGTGTTGGCCCTTCTTTTTCAGGACCTCTGCAATTCGACTGGGCTGTTCTCAATCAACTTCTGGGCCAAATCCTGACTGATAGCAACCCATTCTTTCATAATCACTTCTTGGAGTTTGTTAGAATTAGTGGGTTTTTGTTTGTCCAACCGCTTCTTGAGGATTGACCACAAGTTCTCAATGGGATTAAGATCTGGGGAGTTTCCAGGCCATGGATCCAGGCCATGTGTGTGCAGATGCGCTCACACCTGCCTGCTGCCATTCTTGAGCAAGCTCTGAACTGGTGGCACTTCGATCCCACAGCTGAATCCGCTTTAGGAGACGATCCTGGCGCTTGCTGGACTTTCTTGGACGCCTTGAAGCCTTCTTAACAAGAATTGAACCTCTTTACTTGAAGTTCTTGATGATACTATAAATTGTTGATATAGGTGCAATCTTAGTAGCCACAATATCCTTGCCTGTGAAGCCATTTTTATGCAACGCAATGATGGCTGCACGCGATTCTTTGCAGGTCACCATGGTTAACAATGAAAGAACAATGACTTCAAGCATCACCCTCCTTTTAACATGTCAAGTCTGCCATTCTAACCCAATCAGCCTGAAATAATGATCCCCAGCCTTGTGCTGGTCAACATTCTCACCTGAGTTAACAAGACGATTACTGAAAGGATCTCAGCAGGTCCTTTAATGACAGCAATGAAATGCAGTGGAAAGTTTTTTTTCGGGATGAATTAATTTTCATGGCAAAGAAGGACTTTGCAATTCATCTGATCACTCTTCATAACATTCTGGAGTATATGCAAATTGCTATTATAAAAAAATGAGCAGCAACTTTTCCAATTTCCAATATTTATGTACTTCTCAAAACTTTTGGCCACGACTGTATATGTGTGATTTTAATTGTACAGATAGATATAAAAATGTGAATAAAATGTAGCCTTACTGCTTTAATTCAAGAGTTCAACAAAATATTGTTTAGGAATTGCAGCAATTTTACATACTCTCTCCAATGTCCAAATACTTATGGACCGGATTGCATATGAGTCAGAGAGAAAGAGTTTTCAAAAACGCATGTTACTACAGTATACTGTTATCACTCCATCAATTTCTCTTTCATTATATGTAAATAACTTCTTGTTATTCATCTGATTGCCTTGTGTTTATAAGTTTTTTTTTTCATCTAAACAGACATACAGTAAAAGAAGTAAAGAGGTTGTTCTGTCGGCTCAAGAGCATAAAGAAAAGCATCTAGTTCGGTCAGGACTCACAGCACAACGTTACATGAGCCCATCTCCATCACCACTCTCATCTCGTAGAGTCTCCTCACACGGCAAGTCTTTCTCCCAGAGAGCTGACCTCACCTCATCTCTGTCTTCAGTGCAAGATCACAGTGAGATCAGGTCCCTCAAGGAGCTTTTTCCCATCGCTTACATTCACGACGAAACGCAGAGTGAGAGAAGTGTGCTATCTGATGGTATGAAGCAATAATTATATTATAAATAGTAATAAAAAGCGTTAGCAAATATCTACAGATGTGTGACAAAATGTGAGATGTGTGCTCACAAATTTTACATTCATCATCTCATTTAGTGAGCACTTGTTCCCTGTATATGTGGGTTGTGTTATCTTGGAAGAAATCATTAGGATGCAATTGTTTCATCATAGATGATCATTCATAAGAACTCATAGGACAAGTGGAGTCATAATATCCCAGCAAAATAATAATAATTCCATCACAAAAATAATAATCTGTAAGTCAATCAAAATTAAAACAGCAAAAAGTAAATAAATTTCTAGCGAATAGTTTTCTGTGTTTAATTATCCAGATAGTAGAATAATCACGTGTTTAACTTTGAACCTGATTATTTTCAAGGAATCTCAATGTATGTGACTTCTCATTGTGTGTATTTACATCATGATACACCAATTTTAACTTATTTAGAAAATAATGCAAATTGGATTATACTGCATCTGCTGTAAAATCATTCATTCATTCATATATGCTTCAATTTTAATTATTTATTTCCCCCCAAATTTTGTTATATTTGGGGTAACATCCAACTAAGTTCTTCAGAAAAGTTTGCAGTTTGGTACAAACTAAAATATCCAGGGCAGTGAAATTATTTCTGAAATGGATAAGAGAGATTTAATAAAAAGTTTTCATGACATTCTAAAAATCAAGCACCAAAATCAAATAAAAACAAAAATGATTTTTATTGGTAATTTTTCTGCACGTGCAGATTTCAAGGTAAACCTGATGACCCTGGATGATTTGGCTCCTGATACCATCAATATAGCTGAATTATCAAAAGAAAAGGTAAACCAAAGATCACATAACAGCTTATTAATAATTATTCTGTTATAATAAAGTAACGTTCTGTTTCGTCACCTGCAGTCTGTTCCGAGTCCCCAGGAGCTCTGTGTGTCTTCAGCTGGAGCGATCCTGCACAAGAAAGAAGATGACCCAGCACAGTACGAAAGTGACTTTGAGAGCGAGATCCAGACCGAGACGGCTCAGAGTGTAGATGACATCTCAGAGCATCTCTCCGGTGAAAATGAACATTCCTGTGTAGCTTCTGAGCCCCAGTCTCTCATGAATAAATCAAACCATGATGATGATACACACTCAGAAAAATCTTCCAAGTCTGCAAGCATCAATTATAGTAGATCTGAGTCCAGCTTAACCCACAGAAGAGGTTCTGATTCCACATCCTACTCCACTGAAGACACACAAACTCACATCAGTCCAAAGATTCCCAGTGTGAGACAGCGCAAGAAAGATGCCACAGTGCAGACAAAGACAGAGGGACTCGCTTATATGTGGTCTTCTGGTAGGTCTTTAGTTGTTCGTGATAAACATGTACACAGTATCTGTGCAAATGACAAAGAAAAAGTCCAGTTCAGTTTGGATGGATCTTCTCTATTTGGCGACAAGTAGGTCAAATTAGCAATTAAAAAACGTCTAAAAATTAAATCTGCACCTCCTACCGTACCACCAATACCCAATCAGCCAAGCCACTTATGGCATAATAGTTTTCAGGTACTACTGGTAATAAGCTAATGAAGTTAACTATTGTCTTATAGCCTCAAGTTTAGCATTGTCAAGTGCTTATCAGTGGTATTCATGGATTTAATTGTCAAATATGAGTATAGACTAAAACACTGGGAGTGTATTGTAAAAAAATAATGTAATGCCCAAAGCAAAGCGGTTTCTTTTTATTTTTTTTTATAAAAAATAATAAATGCACATCCCATAGTTTTTCATTCCTTGTGAACCATAGACCTTTGTCCATTTTTAAAAATAAAGTATGATCAATCTTACATTATATCCACTTATAGTTACACTAAATACTGCAGAATGTCCTTTTTTCCCATTATTGTATTAGCTGGCCCTAAAAATACTCTGTTTACAGAAAATTTATTAGCACATTTTAATCATCATTTATTTATTAACACATTTAAATCAATCAGATTTTTATAATAATAAAAATAAATAAAATGGGTATATGAAATAAATGGTTATGGGATTATTTCCTGAGCAGGTCAGGCTGTACTGGGCCCATCAGTAGGAATGTCCTATATGGATCCAACTCCTGTGGCGAGTCACATGATCAGCGCTGAAGCTGTGGAAGGTAGGAGACCCTATGAGTATACTCTCGCATTTTCCATGACTCGGTTGCACAGAACTTCCTGACACATAAAATCCACACAGTGCTGTTACTCTGATTTTATTTAAGGTTCATACTATCCAGGGTAGTTTTAGCCAGGAAACTTTCAACCCGTTTATTAAAACGGCTCTAGGCTGAACATCTGCATGCTTTCTTGAATTCTGCAGCGTTAACGGCATACAGTCCTGCTGTGCTTGTTCTGAATGACATGCTGAGGCAACAGCTCACACTGACCAGGAGCTTCATCCAGTCCAGCAGACATTTACACCAAGCCATGCTGGAGTCCCTGGGGCCAGCCAACTACAGATACACCACACTGGAGGACACAAAAGAGGTAAAGCTCTCTTAAGAAAATAACTGTTTTTGTTATTCTAAGTGATGTGGAGAGATGTACAAATAGTTTTTTTCACACAACAGAAATATTGTTAGTCATGAAAAGTCATGTACAGTGGAACCTCGGATTTCGAGTAACGTGGTTTACGAGTGTTCAGCAAACTGAGCAAAGATTTTTAATACATTTTTAATCGGAAACCGAGCAAGTATTAGTTTACGAGCGCCGAGTATCATGCATCACGCATGCGACTCTTATTTTGACACCAAGCGTCACTCTTGCACTGAGGAATTCTTTCCCTCTCTCGCCTTTTCACCCCCCTCCCCGGCTTCACAAACACACAGAAACTCTGCTCTGTCGCGATTCTTTTCAAAGGTAAGGTGCTGGTTCATTTGTTTGTTTTTTTTGTTTTGTTTTTTACTTTACCGCAGTGATTCCGTTAGCATGCTTACACGTAACGGTGTTTCCGCTGTGTTTAAAAAAAGTGATCCCTTTAGTATGCGCTCATGCCAGTCTCAGAGAGATTTCTTTTTTTCCTGTTAAAACGGTGTTTCCGTTGTGTGCGTGTTTGATGTGAAACTTAAAAAGCGAGGTAGGGTGAGGGAGGAGGAGTGTTACTGTGTAAAACGAGGCAAGGGAAGGGGCTAATTCCACACACACACACACGGCGCCTGCGCGCACCAAGAGAAACACTTATCTGTCGGGATTTATTTGTACTTTTTTTAAAGGTAAAGTGCAGATTACTTTGTTTCATTTTCATTTTATAGATTGTATTAATTATTTTTATGTATTTAATTTTTGGGGCTGTGGAACGAATAATTTGAGTTTATTATTTCCTATAGGAAAATTATTATTTGGTTTACGAGTGTTTTGGAACACGAGCCCACTTCCAGAACGAATTATGCTCGTAATCCAAAGTTCCATTGTATTGTGAAAATGAGGAATGAAATATTTCTGCTACGTCATCCAGCTCTAAATGTAAATCTTACATACGAGTGTTGTTCCTAATTAGATCTTTCTCTATTAAGTTTATCCGCAGCAACAAGCCTCCCAAGCTGACTGTTGAGGATGCGCTGGAGGAAGTGTTGCAGGAGATGAGGGACTATCACTACATTTGAAGTGAACAGTTTAAGAATTGACACAAGCTTCATAAGAAGCAGCTCTTGTTCATGTGCATAATACATCTGTGTAATGCAAAATGCGTTATTTTTTAATCTTTACTTCTGTGAGGTATTTTTTTCTTGACATTTTACCTGCTTTAAAAGCAACAGCTGGAACCTACTTGTTAACAACATTAGCCTTGTAGCTTCTGTGCAAAATCAACTATATTTCTGGTAAGGAGAACTGAAAAGTCCTCCCTGAAAAACATGGAACAGAATCGAACCCAGACCTTGTAGTTACAAGTCAGTGCTAACCATTACACCACTACTTTGTGCCGCCTCCCAAAATTATTGTTTTCCCAATTCAGACTAGATGGCTGTATCTCCCTTAATTTTGTATGCATCCCATGAAACTTATCTTAAACATTCTACTGAGTTGAAGGACAAACACCCCACTCTCACACACAATAGGTGAGTGTGATATCTCAGGATGAGATTCATCCGTGCACCCTTACCTCAACTATTCAGTCCACTACAGTAGGCAAGTCAATTAGTGGTTCCTTGATCATAAGCTTGATAAAGCTCAGTGCCTTTAGCCATCCTGATTAGAACAAAGTTGTGTACATCAGAACAGAAAGTTGTGTACATCATACATTGAAATGTTTTATACATTGAATTGACCTGAAGTTAACTAGAAAGCTAGTCATTTAATCGTGGTGAGACCTCAATTATGTATGGTCCTTGTTCATTAATGTTTTATACATTGAATTGTTTATTAAAAGAATTTTACAGGAATTTGACTCTTTTACTTTATTGTAAATTAACCGTATGTTGTTAATAGTAACAGACAAATTACAACAATGCATGATTAAAACATCTTTATTTTCTTGTGCTGGGTATTAAATCTAAGCTAATTCCATTGGACTGCAATGACACTTGATGTTTCAACTACATTACATTTTGACTTATTATAATGAAAACAGCCAAAGGCTGGTCAATTTCAAACAAAAGGGGCAACATCAAAGACAGGGGCTTTCTCACATAAAAAAAAAAAAAAAGTGTTATGAAGAATCATTCTGTAGTTGAGGGTTCCTGCGTATCCCGATTTACTGAAAATAAAGGAGAGAAAAAGGTTTCTAAATACAGCTGCTCATATGAAGATATATGTATGAATAGTATTAGTGTTTTGTCTGCAATAAAGCACAAGGCAATCCACATTTGCCATCACAATAAATATCAATATTAAGATTTATTTTTAAACATTACAATTTATTTATTGATAATTGCTAGGTCATTAATTTGCATAACAACCAATAAAATTGTAATACAAAAAATATATAATAATGTAACAAAAATGGAAATGTGCATTTGCATTGGATTTTGCATTATTACAAAAGATATCGCAATGTCCTGTTTGTATAAAGGGTGAGATATGAGAATACTAAATAAGTCATTAAAAGGAGAATTAATTGTCATTAAATAATTAAATGTTGAAATACACTTAAAACACTTTCATTAGCATGCAATCACAATATTGTTCTTTAAGTTTCATATACTTTTATTATAACTATAATCTTTCTTTTGAACCATTGGTTATAACAGCTTTTCAAATGACCTTAACTAAACGATTTTACAGCATGAGGTTGTAGCTTTAGTGTCCACCCCCTTTAATGTTTGGAGTCTGTCAAATTTAATTATTTCATCGTGCGTGTCTGACTAGTGGCCATGAAATAAATCACTGAATAAATAATTAATTAACCTTTAATAAATATCTAAATAATGAAATAAATTCATAAATAAAATACATTATTAAATAGCAATTAAATGAATTAGTGAAATAAAACAAATTTCAACATGTAATTATGTAATGATGCAGTTTATTAATTCTACTTTTAATTATTTTTAAGGACATGTATATTTAATATTGTCATATTCCACCCATTTATCTAAAACTAAACAGAATATTTCTGCTTTTATCCCCAACATAGTTTCTGAATTCCCATTGGTTTTTTCAGGTCTGAAATTAGTATTTTGTCTAATTAAAAAGTAAAACCAACAATTTAGTTATTTCATGTATATGGCATGTGTTAATATATATAAATCAGCAACATGTGCTGCTAACACTTTCCCTGAAAATACAAAAAAAAATTCTGAACTGGTACAACCCCAGCTAATGTGCAAGTCAAGGAAACAGCTGATTCACACAGACACTAGAATTTACTCAGGTTTATTTCCTGCTGCAAACTAATCTGCTGTATGTAGGTGTAGTTTAATGGAATTGTGGGTTTCTTGATCCAGAATGATAATAAGATATTATACTGAAGATACAAGGAGGTGAAATCTTACGTTTTATAAAAATATCCAGAATTCCTGTTTTGTTTGTTTGTTTGTTTTTTAATAGCCAACCGCCATGTCTATGTTTGATAATGGTAAAGAAGCAGAAGCAAAATAGTCTGGTGGCACAAGTTCCAGTACTTTGTACAGGAAACAAAGGACCACTAGTGAAATTAATTAGCACATGTTTTTGTGGTTTGTGGATCTGAGACAGTAAGACTTAACAAGGAACCAACATTTCACAGCTGACAAGCCAAAACAAAATATGGCACTTAATTCCTCCTCTATAACTGTGTGTACTGAAAAACAGTGTGATGCTACCTTTTTCTCTGGCTTTCATCCGTGCAACAAAGTTGTAGCTTTTGTTTCTTCTGTAGTTGACATACGGGTCATCCAGGGCAATTCCAACACCTTTATACTGATCCCACTTGTCCCGCACATCACCTCCCTTAATAGGATCCTGAATGCCTTGCTCTTTCGCTCCAAGCCCTCCAGAGCCACTCCATCCTGCATACAGAGACAGACTTGTCCACTGCTGAATGTTTTACAGGTAATGCCGTAGGTCATACAAACATCTAGTTCATGCAAAGCTGCAGAAAATTATTCTTAAAAACTATATGACTACTACAAACCTACTTGAAACATTACAAAATACTGTGCAATGCATCACACAGAGACTTTCATTTCATATACAAACAGGCACTAAATGTTGGAACACTCACCCATTTTCATGAGCATCTGATGGCCCTTGTTCTCCTCGCCCAGCCTCTGATCAGTAGGTTGAACTGGGGGTCCAGAGCCCAAGCCAGAGGTGGACCTGCATGCACACAAGCAATTACAGTAATTGCATTGAATTAAATGTGTCTCTGTGAAACTGGGTGGATGTTGAGGACACTTACGGTGGTGTGGGGCTGCGGGACTTTGCAGGCTGTCGTCGCCGGTCAGGTGAGCGCGATCTAGAGCGTGATCTGGAGCGAGAGCGGCTTCTGGACCTTGACCTAGAGCGACTCCTGCTCCTGAAAGAAGAAAAATGGAAAAAAAAAATAAACACGATCTTGTAATGTACTGCCACTGATACAACAATTTTTTTTTCGTTAGCATAATTGGTTGGTTGCCTTTTAATTCCCTCAGTTACAGAACATTATGGGGGAAAAATACACTACTGATAGCTTGGGATAAAAACACAGATGCACACATACATAATAAAACACATAATACCCTAGATGCAATGTGTGTCATCATAGGGGTAGAAAAATACTTTTTAACTTGCATATGGAAATACTATAAATATTGGTATGTTTTTAACCATACCTGTAGAAAGAAACGGCAGCAGTGTAAACATAATGCAGTGACATTACCTGGATCGAGATCTGGAGTAGGAGCGTGATCGTGAACGTGATCTGGAAGACCTGGAACGTGACGATTTGGAGGAGCGGGAGCTGGAGTGTGATGATGATCTGCCTCGACTACGGGAGCGGCTCCGTGAGCGACTGCCTCGTGTGCTGGGCAAAACACATGGCAAACTTAGTCTTGATAATTAAGTAACATTAATTATAAAAATTTTAATCAGATTCACATAGCCAAATTGAAAGAAAAACTAATGATGACATTAGAGAATGAATTAAAAAAGGCCTTTCAATGTAGTCTTTCAACAACTGATTTCAAAGTGGATTTAAAAAGACCAAAGCTGGCCTAAAATGTGATGTTAATTTGAAGACTTTTTTAAAGCTAATAAAAAGAGACATCCCCACAAATTTTGCCAGCTTCTGCAGTACTGACTCAGTATTGCCCATGAGCTCTGATATCAGTATTGTAGAAAAATGGGCAAAATGTTTAATAATTTTTGTATTACAGCGCATACAAACAAAGAACCTCCTGCAGCACCAATGGTACATGGAACACTCAGTAATAAAATTCATACGGTTGCTCACCTGTTGCGTTTCTCTTGTTCCTTTTTCCTCCTTGCTCTCATCTTGGCTCTGAAGAACTCATACAGGCCATTTTGCTCCCAGCCCTCACTGGAAATGACAAACAGCAACAGTATCAAACAACAATACTATACTGTAAAGTGTAACGAGTGTAGCCATAGGCAGCATACACTGCTTTACATTCTGTAATATGTTTAAGTAAAAGAATGAGTTGAGAGATGGTGACCTGTTCCTGGGTCTATCATGGGATGGTGGACTGTAAAAGGCCTCCACAGCAGCCAGAAGACGCTCACTAGGAGGCATGGGAGGAGGCAAGCGTATGTCTTTGGGGTCCAGAGCCTTGTAATCATGATCTTCCAGCTGGGCGATAACAAAATATTTTACGTAACAAAATATGTAATGTAAGATGCAAAAGAACGGCAATAAAAAAAAAAGATGATGATGATTTCATTGCATTACTTTCAACAATTTTACTTTGATGGTTAGGCTCATAGAGCTAGGCCAGATCTGCATGCTTACCTTCACAAGAGGGGCCATGAGGCCTGCGGGCAGGTCGAAGTAGGGGACGTTGGGCACCAGACTAGGGTCATCCTGGTTCACATGTGAAGGATTCTGCCGTCGAATGTGATGTGACTGGCCATTAAAGCCGTGTGGTGGGGGCCCAAAATCCGGATGCTGGTTACTACCCCACGGAGGATGTTCACCCATGCCTGGAGGAGGAATCCTCTGGTTTGGATGGTGATGTGGTGGACCCATTTCTAAAAAAGCACAATACAAGCATTATAATTTTTTTTTTCAATTATAAATACATTTCTTTAAATATTATATATTCAGTGCAGCTACAGTAAATATTTCTCTCACCCCCAGGAAAATCCCCTTGCGGGTAATCGAACCGATGTGGTGGGAATGGTGGCCGTTCGAAATGATGCCGGGGTGGGAAGTCGTCTTGCATGAAGCGTGGAGGGAAGCGGTTGAAGTTATGTGGTGGAGGTGGCTGGTTGAACGGAGGCGGTTGCTGGTGTGGGGGGAAGGGTCCCCGGAAGTGTGGAGGGCGCTGCATGCGGAAAGGTGGTTCTCTCTGGCTCCAAGGGGGCTGATCAGGCTGGTTGCTCCAGGGTGGCTGGTCAAACTGACCACTCCATGAAGGCGGAGGTTCATTTTGGCTACTCCATGGGCCTCCAGGACCCCCTGGTCCCCCTGGTCCTCCTGGACCTCCCGGAGCTCCTGGACCTCCAGGGCCACCATCTCGAGGACTGCTCCAGTTTGGCTCCCTCTCATTCCACATCCCCTCATGGCTGTTCCATGGTGGGCACGGAGGAGGAGCCTGAGTAGGGTCAAACGGCGGCTAAGAAAGAAAATGGTGCAGTTAGCAGTCTGCATGGAGATGGATAGTGAAACTTAATTAGGGAATTCTGATGGATATAAATTAGAGAAATGTTCACCAACTTTTCTAAACTGAAATATGTATGCCAAAAACAGCATTATGGGCAGAACTCACAGGTTGCTGAGGGTTCCAGGATGGCATTCCATGCTGGGGATCGAACCAGCCAGGCTTCGAGGATGGCATATCAGAGGCAGAAGTATTGGAGTCAGGCTGTCTGGTCTGAGAACCATCATAATCATTTGGTGATGGGCCTGTCATTGGAGGTTTCACATCTGCTGATAAAATTAAAAGTGCATATATAACATCTTGGTTTATTCACATCTTGAGGGGTATAATTGGTCCAAGAGCGAGTTTTTTCCTTTAATGTAATTTAATTAAACACTATTTAAGCACCACACAGTGAAGTCTGGTTTGTTTGTATTAGGGTTTATTGCCATATCAGCTTCACAGGCTCTTTCATGGCAGATGCATATTAAACATTTAACCAATTTTTACAAACTAATATGATAAGTTATAGATATAATGTAAGGGATTTAAAAGGTGGTAAAATAAATTAAACAAATGGATAAATTAATAAATATTAGACTATAACATCCTTTGCTTTGGTAGAAAGCGCTACAGAATTTGTGCTACAGTGCTGAGATTTTGAAGCTTCCTCGCCCTTCATTAAATAGGCAAGGGTCAAAATCGTATGGCCTGTAGGGCACCTTGTATATAGAACTTGGTATAAAGTCTGGTAACATTTACATCACTAATTTAGCAAGTCATAGTCTTCCATTACTGCAATTTAGCCGATGTGCTGTCATGTCACAGGAATTTTGCAATTGCAATTTGATGCAATGCTTGTTTTAGTTTTTGGGTGCACCCCAGCAGGATTCACCCACCGGGCTGAGCTGTCAAAGAGGACTGGTTCCCTCCTTTACCCTCTGGTTCTGATGTTGCTAACTGGCCAACAGCAGCTGCTGCTGCTGCCACCGCGACACTCTGTTGCTGCTTCAGGTTGGCCACAAACTCCTCATGCTGAGTCTTCAACGTCTGGATCTGCTGCTGGAAAGCCAACTGCACCGGCTGCACCACTGCAGCATACTCTGTGATCAGCGACGCCTAAAGACAAGGGACTCCATTAACAAAAATGTTATCAATGTCAAGTAACATGTGCCTACATGTCCCTATACTCAGTCACTAATCATGGGCACATCAGCAGCACATGACATCAACTTTCTTTCTAAAGAACACAACTGTCATTTCTTTCAATTGAGATCAGATACATAAAAAAGGCTTGGCTAAATGAGTTATTATAAAGAAACAATGAACGTGTACATTGGGTGTCTGACCTTTCTCCAATTTGCACTTGCATAAAGTGTGAATAGTCTCACTTGTATACTACACAGAGCAGTCAAACATGACATGAAATGACCTAATAAAGCAAGACCACCACTCGGAAATTGTGAATGATCTTATAAAGCAGTTCACCACTCTGGAATTGTGGAGAGCACATGACATACTTTGTCAGACATTTATAAAGGATTATATTTTCCATCGTCCACCTACAACATGAAAACCGCTCTTCAGATTTGACTTGAAAGACAAAAAAGTGATCGAAAACACAAAAAGTGGAAAAATGGTTTAGAAAAAATGCTTTCAGATGTGCCATTACTACCGTGAATTGAGCCTAATAGTCAAACTGAAAAAAGGGACTAGCTAAGCTTGATTAAAATGTTTTAATTTAAAACATGCTTTAAATAATAAAGGATTTAACCAACTCTAAACAGGCCCACTATAGTCACTGAAATTATTAACATGCTTCATCACACAACCTAATCTTTGTAGAAAGACGGTCTATGCAATACTGTTTCAATTATATGCAATAAGAAGAAATGTATGTATGGTATATTTATGGCTTTTTTGGCTAGTGGTATAAAAGTATTTGATGTGCAGAAATCTTGATTTCAGTCAAAAAAGCCTGAAACTGCATCTTCTTTCCAGGGACACAGGGACGTTCAAAATGATTTTCCAGCCCACCACACATGTACACACTAATAAAGCTTGGTATGTTTCTGTAGATGAATGCACCTGATACTGCCCCAAGCCCAGGGCAGGACTCTGGAGCTGCTGGATGGTGACCTCATCAAAGTAACCGTTCTTCTCCCATAACTGGAGCAACTGAAAACAGCAAAGAAAGAGCGTGCATCTTGTTTAAAAAAAAAAAAAAACATAATAGATCCTCAGACACATCCTGCTCTTGAAGCAACTAGGTGGATGTTGTCAGGTGACCTTGATAAAAATATTGATCAAAGGAAACAGCAGTGACCTCAGACTCTAAATATATTTACATTGTACAAAATGCACTCAACAGGAAGAAATTACATACTAATTAAGCATTTTGCATTTACTGTACATTTCATGCTTTTGCTGCATTATATACTATTATATTAGGCCATGTAAATTCAGGTGTGATTAAAAAATATAATTAAAAGTTAAGGCGTTACAGAGAGCATAAAACATCAGTTTGCATCATACCCGTGTGATTTTCTGCTGCTTGTCTTCCTCCACGGCCAAGAAGCTGGTGCAGTAGATGGGCACCACAACCTTCTGCAGGGCAGCCAAAAGATCCCTCTGGTTTTTCCTCTGACTGTGAGCCCACAACACCAAAAGGATACAAAAAAATGAAAACACCACCAATAAGGTGTACTATTACTTTTTAAAAAATGCTGTTATAATATAGATGCTCTTACCAGTGATGCAGGACGTCATTTATAAGATAGATGAGGTGTAGGCGAAGCTCGAAGTGTGCTGTATCTGCTGTAATGCGATTGCGAAGGTGTGAAGTCATAAGCTCACAATGTTGTGGGGACTTGGCATTGTTAAACATCCAGTTCTTTCCAGCCTGGACATAATAAAAATATATATATTTGTTATAAGCTGCACTGGAACTTTCATTGTTTGTATCACACTGCTCATCTGTGTTCACATCAAATTTCATTTCCTGGTTTCAAACAGACGGTGTGTGACATCATCCGTAGACACAGCAAACAAATCAATGTTTTTCAGAAATATAATTTTTCTATATAGATTTCTATATATTTTCTGAATAATATTTGTAATATGAACGCTCATCATATGAAGATGAAACAGAAAAATGGATGCCAATTTTTACCAGCTGCACCTTAACAGAATGTATAAATTTGATGCAAGCTCTAGCCAGATAGCCGATATGCTATCAATTAATGTGGATCAATTTCCAGGTGGGAAGCTTTTTGAGCTAATATTAAGACAACCTTGGCTACACTTGTTTAAAAACAAAAAAATGAGATTTTTAATAGTTGGGTGTTTAAATTGCACTTATCACTATGTGGGACTTACAGAAATGGCATCCTTAGTGCATGTGTCAATTATGGGCTGAAGCAGGCTGTCAAACTCTGCCATGTCCAGCTGTGTTTCCACCAACAGTTTCTGCAACTGCTGCTCCATGGCAAGCACAATAGCTGTGTTTACCTGCTCCTGGAGAAACAGGGAAAAAAAGCTTCTTAGAAACACAGACAGATTTTCCAAAATTTAAAAATTATGGCCTAATTTCTACAAGACATTCATGATTTTAGCTCATGGATAAGAAATGTATAGTCAAGCAAAATATATACAAGAAAACATTCATTTAGGTTTAGAAAAATGAATGTAAATCAACGATCACATGTAATCTATTGAGCTGAACCAAACTGTGATGCCAACTGTTAGTTTCTGTGCCCGCCATGCAAAATGAAGAATAGTGGGTCTCTGTGCCAGTCAGTCAAAATCATGGACACTGGGTCTCTGTGCCTGTTAGCCAAAGCCATGGACACTTGGTCTCTATACCTGTCTGTCACACAGCAAATTCGGCTACGTATCTGCAAACAGGCAGGTGTAAAAAGATAATTTCACTTGAATTGATGTAAAAGCAAAAAAAGTTACCTGTCGCAGGCTGTGCAGGTGCTGTTCCTGCTGCTGCAGGTTCCACTGACTCTGCTGAATCAGCTCCTCCACAGAAGGAGTGCTGGGGGGAATTGGAGGAGGAGGAAGCAGCGTCATTGGTGGTGGACCATCAGGAGCTTCTTTACCCAGTGGCTTACAAAGCACTGCAATTGAAAACTTAATTATTAAACAGTATAAAAAACAGCAAAAATCTGAAAGACACTGTCGAAAAAGCTAAAAGTAAGATTTAATACAAAGGCTCTCATAAAAATGTAAAGGAAAACATTTAAAATTATGAACTAGGACACACGCTGAAAGAAGGAAGATGACTTTGTTGAATGTACAATGTCTAGCAAAGCCATTCAGTCAGGATCAACATGCATTCATATTCAGACATGCTGCTTTGTATTTGCCCATGTAAAATTGCCAATCCATGTAAAATTAATAAATAAAAAAACAGAACAGAACAAACTGTACAGAAATTTTTTTTTTCAGCTGTGGATAACATGGGGCTCAAATTCATACGATTTAACTGAACTGATGTAAATAGCAAAACAGAAAATTAACGCTGACTGCTTAGTTGTGTGTCCAAATAAAAATGTATTTCATAAACAAGGCGACAGATCAACAAATCAGCCCTTTCTATAATCTTGGACAAAACATAATACAAACTTTCTAATAAAGCTCAATATGAAAGGAAATTGTCAGTAGCATCAAGCATTGATGATGCAAAAACACCAAACTGTTTTAAATCACCAATCTAGTAAATACCTTCCATTTTATATTCATCATCATGAGTGGTTGGATCTATGAGGAAAGAATAGGGTCACACAGGTATACTGGCACAACTTCAACAGCAAAGCTACACTGGTAAATACTGAGCATCAAATGCACACACATAGGGTCTCATTCATCAAAATATGCACAAACAATGTGTGTAAACTGTACATATGCACATCTCTATGCACAAATTGATTCGTCAGGTTTGGCTTGAGCATGAGGATACATATCTGCAGGGTGATTCACTCGAAAGAGGCCCCGAATAATCTGCAATAACTCTTGCTACGGTGAAGCAATCTGAACCTAAAAAATATGCTACATACCTTGACATAAACATGTCATGTTAATATATATACACTGTATAACAGATTGCTATACATGTGATGCTGGAAGTGATCCCTTTTTGCTCCATTTTCTGCCAGTCACATTTTGAAACAGTGCTCCATGTGGCTGAATGTACCGGAACCAGTGACAGTTTATGACTACTTTCTCTCTATCACTTGCTTTGAACTCCTGAACGACAGTGACACAATGTACATGCAATTTTTCCCCTTTTTGCAGCTCTCCAACATGTTGAATAAGACTACCGTCACCAATTGTGTCCAGTGACATTATCGGACGACCTCCGCCATAAGAAAAGTTCAATCATCCCGTCGTTCCAGTTTTCAGATCATCCTCTTAATAACACTCTTTAAGGGGACCTCAGGAACACCATTTTTCCCCTAAATTCACCCATCACTTAAAAAAATTGGTGAAGAGAAGTCTTATGAGAAATCTGTGGAAATCTGAATACAGAGGAGCACATTGTATGTTATTTCATTCAGATTGCTTCGTCCTAACAAGAGTTTTTACGAATATTCTCGGCCTCACCCTGTGATTTTGCAAACTCTTGACCAGGCATATGATCAGCAAAAGTAAAAGGGTTGTCTTTATGCAAATAAGATGGGCAGTACTTAGGCAAGGTTCGCTAAATGAGACCCCAGGTCAGATTGGCTTCTACTAAGACTGACTACAGCAAAAAAAAGACAACAAAAAAAAAAAACAGTGCGTGTATACGTACGCTGCTGCTGCTCAATAGCAAGCTTGTACTTGTAGTAGCCAAAATATTCTCCTCCAAAAAGAAAGGAGAATTTTGGATTATCCTTTTGTTTCTCCATGGTCATCTTTTCAAATTCGGGTCCATTGCGAGCCACAAACTGGGCCAGTTTGTCGATGACATTTCGAAGCTCTTGATCTGTGAAGACACAAAGACAGCAAGCAAAAAATTAAATAATCAGGGCTTACATTTGTGCAAATTCTATAATATGACCCAAGAGCTGGGTGCATGCTGATGCATGTCTGTTTAATGCCAACCCCATTTAAGATATGCCAGATCCCTGCTGAATCAAAACAAACTTGACTGCAGCTTCTCAAACTAAGAATAGAAAGCTTTTTTGTGTTCCTCACCACCACCTTTACCCATTCCTGTACGGTTTAACCAGGACAAGATCCAAGATGATAAATAAACCCAAGCTGGTAAAACACTCAATAAGAGAGCAATACTAAGAGATCTATAGTTGGAGTTAATGCAACCTACTGGATTCTAGCCATTGTTAAACAACAAGGAAGAAGAAGAGAGAAAGAGAGCGAGAGAGATCTATAGGTGGCGGTGATGCAACTTACAGAACTCCAACTGTAGGTGCAGAGTGGTACTGAGGGGAATTGTGTCGAGAAGAAAAAGGGTGTGAAAGTGCCAAATAAAGCAGATGAAAAGTTCAAGACACAGAACAAAACAAGATGTGGGGAGAATGTATTGTATGTTTTTAAGGATGGCTGGTCGGCTTTAAGAAGCCAGGAAGATGAGGGACCGTGAGATATACAGTTGGTGATAATGCAACCTACTGGATTCCACCTGCAGTTACACAGCAAAGAAAAAGAAGAATACACTGAATTGAAAAGCAACTCACACAAACCCCATCCATTCATTCATTCTCACCCTTGCAATGGCTGAGACAGAGAATAGTTTCATTTCCACAGCCAAAAACACACTACAGAACAATGTTTGTGTGGGAAATGTACTTTCTACAGAGAATGTACTTGGATGAATGTGACTTATAACGTTACAGGTTGAATTATCAGACAATTAGATTTATATAAACAGAAGTAACAAACTATAAGACATAAAATAGGTCTTATATTTACAGACATATATCCACGGTGACGTTTTTATTGCAGTTTATTTTAACACACTCTAAAGGACAGGTTCAAAAATCTCTGAAAGAAACACGATATTCAATTTCAGAAGAATATTAAATAATGTACATGAACTCTGCACTGAAGGATTTTCACCCGAAGAACACCGATTTACAGAAAAATCTAGTGTTTCTCTGCTCAAATTCACACGTTTAGAATTATTCATATGTTACCGTTTTAAGCATAACAACAGTAATAATAATAATACCACCAGCTGATGATCGATGAGCATGCTCAAGCTTTAAACATGACTGCTAAGGTTCTGGCTAAGCTAATGCTAACCATTATAAAGGCGCAGTGTTCATTCAAATCACTCAGCCTGCTTTAAACCCATGTTTCTGGCTTTTATTGCTACTTATTACACACATTTTACTCTTTGTAGTGTAAATATGGATCGTGCCGAGTAAACACCCTGTAACTATAATTATCATCAGGGTTACTGTTGCGCAGCGCGAGTTACAGAATATCTTTAGCTCGAGTGGCTAACTAACAGTTAGCTCATTTCGTTTTGCTGTTCTAGCGGTTACCTTCTGGAGGCGTGGAGATATCCATAATGTTTAGAGCCAGTTGGTGTCCAGAGTAAATACTGTTCTATAATAGTCACTTATGAGAAGAAAAATGCTCTTTGTAAGAGCTGGCTAAGTAATTTATTTTTTGCATGAATTAGACCCGAATCTACCGGAAGCAGAAACATTTGCTTCCTTCACCGCTCATTCTTCTTCGTCAAATCTAAAATTAAACATCATCATGTTGCATGTCGCCCACTGGCGTAGAGGAGTGCAATTAACACAAGATTTCTCTCCTCTGTTACATAGCGATAACGTGATGAAAAAAGAATTACATAGTTAATTCGTTTGTATTTATTTGTTATTCAAATAAATATGTATGTATTATTCAAATAATTACACTCATACTGATTGCAAAGCCCTGACTGTGTATAAATATGGAATCCATTCTCAGGGTCTAGTGGCCTAGTTGAAGTCCAGACTTAAATATGATTGAGATGCTGTGGCATGACCTTAAACAGGTTAAACCATCCAATGTGGCTGAATTAAAACAAAAAAGTGTGAGCCAATATTCCTCCACAACGATGCCAAAGACTCATTGCCTGCCAGTTATCGCAAACACATGATTGGAGTTGTTTCTGCTAAGGACCGCACAATCAGTTATTAGGTGAAGGGGCAATAACTTTTTCACATAGGGCCAGATAGGTTTGGACAGCTTTTTCCCTTAATAAATGGAATCATCATTTAAAAACGGCAGAAAAATACAAAAACCCTCTCTATTAACATGGGTTATGTATGTGTAATAAAGCATAAAAATTTGTTTGGTGGTCTGAATCATTTACGGGTAACAAATATGAAGAAAAAACAGTGTAATAAACTTTTTTTTTTTAATACACTAACGCTCAAAAGTTTGGGATCACTTTCTACCTTCATGTTAGTTCCTGATTTTTATTTATTTGTACATTGTAAAGCAATGCTGAAGGCATACAAAATGTGTATCTGTTACTCATGATCTGTAAAACCTTCATAACAGCTCTAATCTGAGGTGCAGTTAATTGGTGATTTTTAAGACTGGTAACTCAATAAAATTGCCCTCTTATCTTATCTTATCTTATCTTATCTTATCTTATCTTATCTTATCTTATCTTATCTTTTCTTATCTTATCTTTTCTTATCTTATATCAAATGTATTTTGAAGGGTGCTAATAACTCTAGAGTTGACTATATAATATTTATATATGTAATATTTATTACATTTTTTTTTCATTAACAGGTTATTATTAAATGAACTTTCACAAGGATGTATTATTACAGTAGCTCCTGACAGCTCCTGTAGGCCTTGTTTTCTAGTTCATTTTAATTTTATGTCACTTCATGCGCTTTCTTCACTCATCCAGAAGAAAAGGGGACAAAAAAAAAAAAAAAACTGGCGCCAGTCCCTAAATCCACAACCTCTTCCCCCTATCCAGGCTGACCTCTAATTATGTCATGCTCTATTAAAAAACTCTCTCAATCAAACCCAATTAATTCCGCCGTTTTGCTCTGTTATCCTCCCGGGCCTCTGAAAGCCAGGCCAAATAATAGATTAATAGACTACATCATTAATTAGTTGTTAAAGCTTAAATAGCACAAGCTGGGCTTCAGGATTCACAATGTAAGCACTTCCTTTTTGTTAATCTGTGGGCCAGAGTTCATTTAACTACAACATGATAACATTTGGTCAAACAGACAGACAGACAGACAGAAAAACAAAATTATATTATATATAATATAAGTAATTGAATTTTAAAAAATAATAAATTAAATACTGTTAAAACTGTTGCTTCACACCTTCAGGTGTTGAGGTTCATGTCTCGCCTCCAGCCTGTGTGTGCGAGAGAGAGAGAGAGAGAGAGAGAGAGAGAGAGAGAGAGAGAGAGAGACCCTGTGTGGTGAGTTTCTTCTGCGCTCTCTGGTTTCCTCCCACAGTTCAAAGACATGTGATGCAGGCTGATTGCTGTTTCTACATTGCCCGTACTATATGATTTTGTGTGTTCTCTTGAGCCCTGTGTCAGCAACCCTACAGAGGATAAATGACATACTGTAGACAAAGGAGGCATATGATAAATAAATAAATGAACGATTGGATGATAAACAACTTTCTGATGTTACAATAATTAATTTTCACAATGTGTATAAATTCTTTGGCATTATTTGATATGATTTGATGTTGATATACTCAACATTCCTAATATGATTAAATTCTACGTTTACACAGTGGACTAATAAATGAAGGGAAGAACTGAAGCAAACAGCAGAGATTCACCCTGTCGATACAGAGGCTCTTTTTTTCCCATGCTCTTTTAGTGCCAGTGAAGCTAAACGCATGCCTGCCCTCGTGCCAGTGTGGCTGTCGGACAGTAGCTATGGGGTCCTGGCTTCGTTCCTAATCCTCACAGTGAAACGGCTTTAATTGGGGGATTTTCTTCATTATTAAGCCAGACGGGTACTTTCACATCACTCCAAATCCATTAATACTTCCTCAACTTGTTGTAGACTACTTCGCCAGCACCACAGGAACATTGGGTTTGTCCTGCCTGCGCTGGTTATGCTCTCTTTCACTCCTGAAAAAGCAGAGAAACACCTTGAAGACCTAGAAATGAATGCATTATAACCCAAAACAACGTTCCACTTCAATAGTCAATAGGCACAAAGAACTGACTTTATTCCAATTATTATCAGATATTATTCATTTCCTCTGTGTGTACAAATTCTTTTAATATTATATTCAATAAAAACACTAAAATATATATATTTTTTATTGATTGTAAACAAAAGATAGAGGAGTTTGAGTCAAAACCAGGTTTTATGAAGAAGCTTCAAAATAAAATTAGATTTTTTTTTCAGAGCCTTTTAAAATAGGTATCACATGGCCTCAATTACATTTCCGTGCAATATGTCATGATCCTGTTAGGAAATGATTCTTTATGCTTGAATAATCTTTTCCACCGACCTTATGAATCTTATTCATACATTTTGCACCGCATTCTACATACTGCATGTTTTTAGGACCCAGATGGTGATGGGGAGACATAAATGTGGTGCTCCATCTGTCTGCATCCACCACACATGTTCTAAGTGTGGGTACGACAGGACCAGAGACAGCAAAACATGTGTTAAAGCATCAACAGTCAGAGGAATTAAGGTGCACAGGAGCCCCAGCGCACCCACCCAGTGAGACCTGATTGACTGGAGCTTTATCTTCTTAACGGGCTGGCAGCCTGCCATCAGTCAGAAGACACAGAGGTGAGGGGGTGTGATGGAGAGAAAGAAAAAACAGAAAGGATGAGGAGGAAGAAGAGAAAAAGGGAAAGGGGAAAAAGTTGCTGAGGTCTCAAAAAGACCCCCGATATTTTATAATAATACTAAACTACTTACATTTTTACTACTAGCAAAATGCTGCATATGGACCAGACAGAAAAAAAGAAGGAAATGAAAACAAAATCATGCCATCCAAGTCACGCATCAATCTATTTCTGGCTTGGTGACTGTTTTATTACTTTCTGTATCAAAGCAAAGAAGGCTGGATTGCTCACTGCACATAGCGATCATTATTGATGGAGTGACCTGCCAACAGGTCTTTCTCCTTAATGAGCAGTGAAGTGCACTGGCCTCTTTTTTCGATGTGTCTCCGCTCTGCTCGTTATGCCTGGGACAAGATGTCCTCACATGTCCCTCATGCTGTGCTGTTGAACAACAAAAACCTGAGTTGTCCAGTGGTGTGGATGTGCTTGGTGTGTGTCTCTCAGCCACTGAAGGACACTTGCCAATTCTGGCAATTGAGAATGAATCACCTAAATAAGTTAAGTGTGTGTTAAGCGCAGCTGGAGTCATATGACAAAATGAAATTTCGAAGATTAGTGAAACCACTTTCCATATAATGCAGCACATAGACCATTCCTTTATGTGTAAGTGATTTGTTTGGTCCTTTTCTATATATATACAACATACTCGCTCAGTATTAAAGAAATATGACTCTGACATACTTAGAAAAGTGTAATTTATTGCAAAAGGAACATATTACTTTTAATTGAGAGTTGGACAGTGACAGAATGACTGTGCCAGCAAGGCATTCTTTACACTTGTTTTGAACCTTTTTCAGCATTTTTTTTGCATTTCTGTGCACACAAATTCTAAGGTTTTATCATTTGCTGAACACTTAATTGAGCTGACTGTTGTTCATTTTATTCACGGTTGAAACAGAAAAACCATAACACCCTGCTAGTTGTCACATAGGCTGCCATGTTTTGTCCATGAACTGAATATGTTCCTTGGCTTTCATCCTCAGAGCAGCAATGCTGAAGCAGTGCTGGTCAGCTTCGTCCAGGGGGACTGTATCAGTAAAAACTGGAGAGCACTGATACGGTGCCACTGGCTGCGCGGTTTGGTTCATGATCTGAGGTGCATTCAGGAAGCCATGGCTCTGATATCCAGTCTGCAGGCCCTGTGCATTCCCCATGAGGTCTGGAATAGCATGCATTGATGGAGTGTTAGTCAGGGGAGATGCTAGCCAGGGGTCCAGGGGCAGCGAGTCATTAATAGGGCTCATGCTCATAGGCATCGGCGGTCGGCTGAGAGAGAGTATTGGGGAGTCATGAAGCTTTACAATGCCGGTGTCCATCTTCTCCTGACGCCTCCACTTGGCACGGCGGTTCTGGAACCACACCTAAATCAAAACAAGGACTTTAAAGTCTTATGTCACACTTCCTCTGGCGTTCTTATGAACTGTGTATCACTGTGTTTGGCTACCTTATTATATGCCTTTTGGTGTCTTGTTTCACTTAACATAAAACTGGATCCCTCTCACGCATGTTGTTAAATACCTGAACTCGGACCTCAGGAAGGTTGACCTTCATGGCAAGCTCCTCACGGCTGTACACATCAGGGTAGTGAGACTTCTCAAAGGCGCCCTCCAGCTCATGGAGTTGGTATGTGGTAAAGGTGGTGCGGTTTCGCCGATGCTTCTTCTTCGGTTGTTCCTCATGCGTATGGTCTTGAGATTTCCCATCGTTCTCAGTTGACTTCCACACTTCTCTTCGCTCAGGCTCACAACTGTCAGAAATTGTTTTGAGTACTCCAGAATCTACCACAACAAACAGAAACACAGCAGGAGGAAGATCTTATTCAAAGGTAAATTTGGCACCCATTACACTTTATTAATAGAGACAAAGGTATCTGATATGTATGAAATAATACAACAATATTAATGGATAAAACATTAAGATTTTTAGTTAATAAATGAAAGCATACATGGATAAAGCATATGCATAAGTGTCAGTTTGGTCATACCTGCAGCATTACACAAATTTTCTTTACAACCACAGCCATTTGGCTTGCACTAAGAGTTCCATATACAGTATGTTAATCTAAGTAGTAACAGATGTAGCCTGCTAATCCCGGTAAGCACAAGAAGATAGACATGACCAGGGGAAGTATCTTTAAGAATTGCATTAATTTGCCATCTGCTATTCAAAGAAATACAAAATAAATTATATGCATAGGATTGTGTTGGATAAAAGAGTGCTCTTTGCATTTTTATCAAAAGATGCCTCTAGAAGTAAAAGTTGTTTATAACCTTCATTTCACTACCTGTACAGTATTGCGCAGTAGTTTTAATCATCATATTATCTTTAGAATACATTCTATATCTTATATGTCTATCATGTCTGCATTATTATGACCAAAACCATTACATTTTTCTTTACTGATGAATATTTGCATGCCTTTAAAGAAAGCAACATGTTACATAACAGACCAGTTTCTTTAGTTGGAAACAATAAAACATACTGTCGTCTCTTGCCTTTTGCATGAAAGTATAAAAGAGCAAGTGTGATCTTTATAGGTGTTTATTTTATGTAGAAATGTTTTCAAAGGCATCTGTGCGTATGTAATTTTTTTTGTACTTTTCCAAGACTTTTGCATAGTAGTGTAAGTAAAACAGCTGTTAGATTTTACTGAGCATGCTGGAGAATATTAGTTCTTCTTCATGCAAAACCAAGGAGTCTACATTACATTTTTTTCCCCCAAAAACTGGTCTATCATATAATATGTTTCTGTCTTTAAATGCAGGCAAATATTCTTCTGTAATTTTCTTCTGTTAAGATTTGGAAATAGTGAATTGATTTGTAATGCAGACATGATTAACATATATAACAAAATTTGTATTAAAGATAGTATAGTGCCTAAGCAATACTTTTGCACTACAGCACGTGTACAGTACTATATATAAGGGGTAAAAGTAATAGTTGCTAAATAGGAATTTGGGGAAAATATACTGATTTGATCAAAATGAAATTAAAAACATTTAATAGTTATTCTAATTTAGCACATTATAAATTATTTTTGTATAATAAAATAATAAACAAATATTGCATAACAGCATGAAATTCTAGGTCGCATGACTGAATTGTTGATTACTTTGCTGTTGCATCACAGCTCTGGGATCCCACATCAACCCGTGAGATCAGGTTACTGTCTGTGCAGAGTTTCAAATTTTATATTGTTTAGTTTGGTCTAAGGGTCTAAACACCAATTAAACTGTGGTTATCCAAATACACCAGGTTTTGAGCCAAATTAATTAAATACTGAATATAGTTCACCTTATAAAAGAATCACAGCTATTCTCTGCCTGTGGTTCAAACTGGACCAGGAGTTCATAAGTATGTGCTCTGTTACACCTGTGAAGAACTGACCATGAAAAGCAGGCAGCTCTGAGTTATCTCTCGAAGACACAGTGCCATAAGTGTCCACAATGTGATCTTGTTTTCCTGCATCCCCTGGACTTTCCACAGCAATATCAGTAGATACAATATGAACTTCTGGATTGAGCAAGGGCATGGGGTCCTTTGTGAAACCCAGGATCACATCAATGCTGTGGACATGTGTCCCAACAGACACCAGTCGTCCTTTTCCCATCTCATGGAAGTTGCCTGGCGAGGGGCAGCTGTCATCCACCATGTTAAAAGTATCTAGTGATAAATGCATCCGAACGCTGGGACAGTCCTGGAAGAAAAATCGTGGTAGCTGGCTTAAGTTAGATTTCTACTCTGAAATGTCTACTTCGGGGTGGCAATATAAGAAAATCATAAATTGAACAATTAGTGAAATATGATAACTGAGATGTAAATTTCTAGTAAAAAAAATAAAAAGTTCACTTATTCACAAAGATTATACTGAACACGTAAATGATAAGGCTTTTGAATATAATTCATAACAATGGTGAAATATAAAAAAAAATCGATGTGCCAGTTGTATTTATCTTTTCAAACAAAAAGCAAAATGAATATTAATGTATTGGTAAATATAATGTAAAACGGATATAAGTGTATAACTATATTTCTAAATGATAAAGATTTATTGGCCACAAACTAATGGCTAAAACTTCTATGTTACTCATATGATGCTACATCCCAAACCTCAAGCTACACTTACTTAGTCTGTACACTACTGGTCTCAAAATGAAATAAACTCATACTCATTTAAATTACATTAAGTTTTCTTGTATGCGGTTTGAGACGCAGCCGAAAAATATCGCCTTACCAGGGGCGCGCGCTCAGTTATCCTTTATCAAGCGTTCACCTGTTTCACTCAGATGTGATGGTGACGACTGAGACTCGCAAGAAATTGCACCTGGACATTTGGCTATCCGTTTAACTTAACATCCACAATTTTTTCACGTTTAGAAGTTTAAATCCACTCTTCTCCGTTTCCTCTCCGGTGAAAAGCCGTCCTCTGTAACGATAATCTCACGCGCACACTAACACGGAAAGGATGCCGTAAAACACTAGAAAGTACACTTTCTGTATTTCCATTTTCACGTAATTAAAGTACAAAAATAAATACAGCATAAATACACAACTGTCAAACATCTGACAACATAACGGTCTGTAGAACGTTAACAGCTAACTTTAGCTAACGACCTGTTTTGCGATCGCTTTTCTACTCATCAGAAGGAACGTGTCCACGCGCAGTAAACTTTTTTCCCCCCGAGCGTTCGTGAGGGACAGTTTTAGCCAATCAGGTCGAGAAAGGGCTTTGCGTGGGCGGGGTCTAGAACACCTCTAAAAGATATTAAGGCCAAGAAACTCCAGTACAACACATTAACAAGTGGTTGTTTGAAGGCTCGCACCAAGAATGACTGACAGCCGGTTTATGCTTGTGTAAATACTAACAGCGTGTCTTGTGCTCACCACACCAGAGTGAAACCAAACTAATGAGGATACTAACAGACTTTATTTCAAGGATCTTTCATTCCAAAGTAAAAAAAATATTGACATATTGTTCAGATGTCATCATTTTAAGAACTCTGTTCTCAGCAGGACCATGTACTATTTAAAAAGAAATCATAAACATAATAAAAATAAATACGTAAGCTGTCGTGCATACAACTAAAGCCACAACCACATCCATCAACACATTTATGTACTGATTCTACTCAGAACTTGGGGTCACTGGAAAATTTAATAGTTTGGACTAATCATGAATAGTTTTATACTTTATGACATCTAAAGGGAAAATTTTTTATTGCAGCAGCATGCACAGAAACATAATTAATATTACACTTCAACGGGCATCAGGGAGTCAGTGTTAAGCAAATTATGCTTATTAAAGTGAGTGAATCAGTCTTGCTGCTCTCAAACAAACTGAACAGCTTATTTTAATCCAATCTACTCGATTACTCGTTTAATTGCCTGCTTAATAATTAGCAATAATCCACAGATGACCTCACATATTTCTTTACTGTAGTGTGAACTTATTAAATATACATTGTTCATTTTTTCTTTCCAAAATATATATCTTTTTAAAATATAAAATAGATTTATATATTGTTTAAAATAATCATAAAGATGTAGAGCATCTGGCTATACACCCTGCATCAGATCATTGAGAATAGACCAAAACCACAAGTTGAAAAGCTTCTAGGTGAGACAAACCAAAGGCAAGCCTTCCATGTGGTTGTTTGTGGTTCTTATACTACTATATACTAATACGAATATCACTATTTTAGAGGAGGTAGAGAATCTCCATGCAGAAGCCTGACAGTGGCTTGTATAATGCAAAGTCTTGCATAAAGAGTGATGGGATTGATCAGAATAAGACTAAGCACATAGAATGCACTTAGTCTTGCAACTCAGTATGTTTCAGATTTTTACCCAAACACCACGGTGTGTCTTTAGTCATATGACATTCATTATTACTTTTTGTTGGAGTACTCATACTAAACTGTGTCGTCTTCATTTCTAGGAATGCAAGCTCACTGTGAGAGGATCTGTGATCTGTGCTGCTAATAAGTCATTCAAACCAGATGGTAAAAGCATTCAATTTATCAAGGTAATATATTTCCACATGTTCTTGACTTGTTTCCTCATTACACTAATTGAGTTGAAATTAGCTAAGGTGCTGCACAGCCATCAAGCAGCTTAAGTTTTATCAGATGACAAAGTAAGTACCCCTAATCCTATTAGCAGAAAAGCAGCTAACGGTTAGAGGTCCTGTGTCAGCTTAGGATAAAAAGGGGGGTGTGAGAGAAAGGCAAAGGAAGAGAAAGGGAAAGAAAGAGAATGTAACAGGAGAAAACAAATCCTATACATCCATAACTTTAATAGAATATTATCGATGTATAAGAATTCTGGGTTCTCTTGTGGTAAATGAAAACAGATTATGGTTTCACTCTCTGTGTATCACGTTTTTTTTTTTTTTTAATATAAAACAAAAGTTCATACTGAGTTATATACTGTTTCTACTTAAATTTCTACTTAAACTTAATGAAGTGCTCAATAAAAATAGTTGCTTAATATATGTCTTAAAATGAGTAACTGAATTAAAATTTTAGGCTCTAATCAATCAATGCACTGCATTCAATGTGTGCATGACAGCCATCTTCCAAATGGCTACTGCAGATGGCACAAGCATTATGTTATTTTATAATATGACTGACAATCAGCTAACAAAAAAAAATGCACTTTGTCTTAAAACTAATCTCACTGTTTGTCCTTTTTCATGAAGGTTCTTGCTTTGGTTGACCTTGGTGCAGTATGGGTCCGTAGAGAGGAAGGAAGCACTACAATTAAAATAGCATGTGGGGTTAAACCCGCTTCCTTAACACTTCATCCGCTTCCCTTAATGCCATCAAGTAAGATCTTCCTGGGGAGACACTGACATATTTTGGCAAGTAATTGTCTGATTAGATACTTCACCTCTCAAGCATATCCTTCACCATGCATCCTGGAGCTCCTCCTACATTGATATTATTTGGTATTTTCAAGATTGTAAAGGGGTGCTTTGTATTTGGCGTACAGAAAGGAATCATGTATAGGAAATTCATAAACAAAGAATTTGCACTTTCATGGTCTGCACTTTCATGCTCAGATCACTGCCTGAGTCCCTGGATGACACTGAGCCACTAGACAAGATGGAGACTTATTGGTGACCTACATCTCATTTATTAGTTCTTTCTTCCTTGCCTTCTTTGTAGTGGATTACAGTTCAGCCAGTGAAGATTAGGCCCAAATCAGTATAAATTATGAAGATCAAGCCAAGAGGCTCTGCTCTAATTTCTCATTCTTGTAAAACAAGGCCTAGTTCTATGTTCTTATCTCTTGTTATTGCATTTATTTTCAAACAATACTGGAAAGTACAATTGCAATTATACGCAATAGCTTAAAAAGGGTCAGGTATTAGTTGTGTTATTAAACTGTAAAAAGCACTTAAATACAAGCAGTCGGGTATTTTAAAGATGACCTCTGTGCATTATTTAGGGTCCAAATAAAGGCTTTCTTTGGCCAAATAAAGAGTGGATCAAATTTGTTCTAATTTCAAAATGTAGATATATAGTATATAATATATAGTTTATAACCAACCAGAAAAGGTGTTTCATTTTATGAATGTTAAATAAGAAAAGTGTAAGAAAACTGTTTCAACTGTCATTTTTTTCTTACCCTATAAGTGCAGTCAGTTGAAGTCAGTGGTGTTTGGTTAAAAAACAAATAATAATAATTTCAATCTGTCAATGCTTTTTCTTTTTTCTTGTCCAGAAGGACCAGTCTCAAATCACATCTAGTTCTTCAGTAGTCACACAGATTTACTTTGTCAAAGTAATCTGCAGTAGCCCACTCCTAAAGCTTTGAATCATTTAGATTTTTTCTTCTAAAGACTTTTGGATTTGAAATCAAAAGATAAATAGATACCTGATAGATTAGAATTTGGGTTTTG
>JAAGKR010001968.1:0-21555 GCA_011419295.1 Clarias macrocephalus | reverse complement strand
CTCTGTGCATTATTTAGGGTCCAAATAAAGGCTTTCTTTGGCCAAATAAAGAGTGGATCAAATTTGTTCTAATTTCAAAATGTAGATATATAGTATATCATATATAGTTTTATAATCAACCAGAAAAGGTGTGTCATTTTATGAATGTTAAATAAGAAAAGTGTAAGAAAACTGTTTCAACTGTCATTTTTTTCTTACCCTATAAGTGCAGTCAGTTGAAGTCAGTGGTGTTTGGTTAAAAAACAAATAATAATAATTTCAATCTGTCAATGCTTTTTCTTTTTTCTTGTCCAGAAGGACCAGTCTCAAATCACATCTAGTTCTTCAGTAGTCACACAGATTTACTTTGTCAAAGTAATCTGCAGTAGCCCACTCCTAATGTCAGCCTTTTGCTCCTCCTGTAGTTTGCCCCCTGGCCTCTAGAGGTCATTTGTGTTCCCCTTAGGCCAAGTTTTTCATTGTGTTGTCTCATTAGTTATTCAGATCACCTGTGTCTTGTTTCCCCCAGTATATTTAAGCCGTTCACTTTCTCCCCTCTTATTCACTTGGTTTTTGAGTCCCTCCTCTGTGTGTCCTGTTGTAAGTTCCTCAGTCTTTTTATGATTTTATTGTTCATTACCTGGTTGTTTTCTCCCCGTGTGGAGGCTTTAATTTAAGAGTTTATTATTTTGTCAATTATTTTATTCCTCTGAATGAGAAGAACTTTTGTTGATGACAAGCTTCCTGTGAACCCTTTTTTACATCTTTAAAAAATAAATCTATCTTGCCTGAGACTTTCTGCCTTGAGTGTGTTTCAGTTGGGTCCAACCCTATCCCCTCCGTGGCTCAGTGGTAAAATCCTCAACCCTCACCCCGGAGACCCGGGTTCAAGACCTGAGTCTGACACCTAAAGCTTTGAATCATTTAGATTTTTTCTTCTAAAGACTTTTGGATTTGAAATCAAAAGATAAATAGATACCTGATAGATTAGAATTTGGGTTTTGCTGATATTTACATTTAGATGTGTTAAACGGAAGGGCACCTATTCTATGGGTGAGCAAAAGTATTGGAACACACAGACAAAAGTAAATAATAGTTAATATTTGCTTTCATATTTGTACCTTGCTTCAAACATGAATGTTGATTTCACAGCTGTCACAATGTTTCTCTTGTCAACTGCTGTTTTTCTTGGACAACCTGTTCGGTGGATGTTAGTACAATAGTTGTTTTATTTTTTTTTCAGGCCATTCCAAATTGTTGTATTAGCTGTTGCCAATGCTTGTAGGATGACTCTAATTGATTTCCCTCTTTCCTCAGTTGCAGAATGCCTGGCTGTCAAAATGGAACAGCTGTCAGTTACATATCCTCTATTTTTGATTACTTGGAAAATGGGTGGGTTAAGACAAAGGGTGCTATATTCTAAGTTGTAGAGCACATCTAGATACAAACCTCATGAATATCGTCTGATACTCATCTTATGAAATTGAAACTAGGTGATTTTAATGTATAGCAAAACTTACATTTTAAATGTAAAATATGTACCATAATGCTTTACAATTGGAATTAACTGAAATAATTAAGGAATTAATTGAAACTCATTTATTCTTGATTGTAGAGTGAAATATTACAAGGCTTTTTTTATTATTATTTTAGTTTCTATAATTACTAGTATACTATATTACAGTATTTCCGAAGATCAATGAAATGTTCAGCTTCTGAAAGGGGATGATCATTTGTGCACTCAGTACTTGGTTGGGTTTCCGTTAGTATGAATTACTACGACAATCATTACTACACTGCTGAAGCGTTATTGAAGATCAGGTAGAAGACAGCAGCCCCCAGCTCGCCTATTTTTGGGGTAGGATTCCTCTTGACAATAACCGACAGATTCCTTCAGTAACGTTATGGTCAGCAAACCAGTTAGTACTAGTTTTGTCAGAAAAAGAAATCTGCATCTCCACAAAGCTCGTCAGCAAATGGATGTATGAAGTGCTTTAAAATCCTCTGGTACATGACTGGATTGACTTGACTTTGAACTTGATAAGACATTGTAAAAACACCAGCAGATGAAATGGCCCCCCAAATCACTAAAAGTAGTGACTTGATCCTAGTAATGCAACAGTTTCCCGGAATGCAACTCTAGCTTCACTCTACTCCTTGTGAAGCTCTCCCAAGTTTTTGAATCAGCTTTGGATGACAATCGTCTTAAGGCATCGGTCATCGCAGCTGTTTGTGCACCATTTCATTTCACACATTTCCCTTCCAGTCAACTATGCATGTTTATGCTTCATAAACAGCACTCTGTTAACACTCTTTCACTGATGCCTTCTGTGGCTTACCATCCATGTTAAGAGTGCTAATGATTGTCTTCTGGGCATCTTTCAAGTCTGCAGTATTCCCTATGATTGTGACTGAACTTGTGACTGAACTGTGAGGAATCTATTTGAAATCTAATTTTTGAGATACTGTATTTTTGATTTCCACTAGTTATAAGCTGTAACCATCAAAAAAAAAAGGAGAGTAAAGTCCTTTTTTTTAAAAACAAAAACAGATTTTATTTTAGTGAAATTATTTTAATTGTTTTTTTTTATATGTTTTAAATGTTTAAGCTGACTCTTTTCATTACTTGCTTAACATGGCACCTTGTGGTCGTGTTTGAGGCTTTTGTGGAATTGTCCTGCAGTATATTTCTATAGGCAATCCATTCTATCTATTTAAAATTTTTATTCTATATTACTTTAATTATTTCAATTTAGCTGTCATAGACTTCCACTGATCAGCGATAACATACAAGATAACTGAACAACAATAATCACAGACTATACAATAGCAAACTGGTGACAGGATCAAACATACTCAACACACACGCATGCCCACATGGACCAAAGGCCAGCCCATCTGGTGAGATCCAACAGAAAAGCTGATGCAGCACACACCACCAATAAAAAAACACCCAGTGCAGCACAGCCTACTGACCACAAGGCCCAACAGGGAAAGAGGCTAGCCAAGCTGGCCTCCAAACACCCCAGATCCCAAACTAATTGAGAGTCCATGGAATGCATCAGACAAACATGTCTGATCCACTGGTGCCCACTACAAATCCATAAATCCATAGCACTTTTACAATTATCTTGCATTTGTTAGCAGTTAGGTGGTGGAAATTCTTGCACCCTTTAAATCCACACTTCAGTATTTTGCTGCATATAGAAATCTCTTTTGATAAACACATCTGCCAAATTAATAAACAGAAATTATTCAAATATATTAAAGGATAGAGTTATAATAATCATATGATCATTTCTTGTCTGGTGAATAGGCATTAAGTATTTCATTAGAGCATAGGTGCAATCTGATATGAATATGTTATTCAAAGGTTATGCATGGACAAATGACAGTGAATGTAATTCCTTTTTTTATATCAGCAATAACATTCCAGATTTGTCATGTAAAGCTTAGCATATTCCAATACAATTACAACATGAAACATGAGATTGTGATCTTAAATTATAATCCCAGAAGAGTCCCTCCTCCCTCATTTCTACTGTTTACATTTATCCTCAGAAAGGCAAATTCATGATTTTAGGGAAATTCTTGAAAATGCAGCAGACTAAAATGTAGACTTGAGACTTGACGTGTAGATTCAAGAGGGATCATTCCCCACAGATTTCTCGTTTGCAGCTTAATGAGAGCCTCAGAACTGAGCTTTGGGTCGCAATCCTACCATATATCAACAGTACATTGCAACATTTTATGCTGTCTTTTCAGGTCTGGCATCTTTCAAAACATAAATAAGTCCTTCATTCTACCTTTTGCTTTAAGGTGTGCATCCTCGTTTAAGCACGTGACATATCCATTTGGAATGCTCTTTTGGAATAAAGTGTTAGATAAATAAAAATAAATTAGCATGTGAAGTATAGAGAGTACATTCCATGTCAAATCTTGGTGAACAGGTTTACAGCAGAAACCAGTGTTACTGTGTCAAATACAGTATAGTGTAATTATTTGTGAATAAAATGTCTGGTCTGCCATGAAGAGAGCAGATGTGCAAATACGGAAAACAAAGTCAGGACTCTTTGGCAGACTCTTGTTTATCCAGTTCAGCTAGTAAACGCTCTTTGAGCTTATGGAACGATGGTCTCAATTTAGGGTCCTTCTCCCAGCAGATCCTCATAATGGCGTAGATGTCAGATGGACAGTCCTCAGGTGGCTCCATGCGGTATCCCTCCTCCACCTTCTCTTTCACCTCCTTCAAAGTCTACAAGAAACAACAGAAAAAATATTAAACATTATTTAGAAAATTTATCTATACAACAATTAATTGAATTAATTCCTTGCTATGTGAATTCTGTTGTGAGAACATTAATATCTAGTCTGCCACAACTAGCCTAGAGTCAGATCAGAAGTGAATACTAGCTTAAAGGGATGGCTCCAGACTCCCTTTTAGACACTACTAAAGCTAAAGTGAAACAGGGTTGAAAAGGCTCCCAAACACATACATTGCAGCCTCTGTCCACCATTCAATTCTGCACATTCTCAGTTTCAGAATCGTTTCATCTGTTCCCAAAAGCCCATTTTAAAAATTGGTCCTTGATATGACCCTTTTCAAATTGGGGAAACTTGAACACTGCTCCAGGTCAGGATCAGCCATAATTATGTAAAGCTAGTTGGTACATTGGTTAACAAGGCTGTTGGTTCAAATTACTTGATAACAAAACTTACAGAAGTAGCCTGGGTAAAGGCACCAAAATTGGGATTTGAACAGGAATGACTGTTCACATAATGCTATAAACTCAACCAATGCAAACTTGTCAATTAACTTACCATCTTGGGGTAGGGCTGTCTACCAAAGGAGAAAATTTCCCATAGAAGCACACCATAACTCCAAACATCCGATCGTGGAGAGAACTTCTAAAAAAAAAAAAAAAACAACACAGAAAATTAGTCCTAACAGCAACAACTCACATTCTTACAGCAAACTATTTGGATATGAATTCCTTTGGAAGACTATTTTATGGAAAGCCACTTATAAATGACTCTGCACTACTTGTATATTTATTCATGACAACAAATGGTTTCAATTATTTGAATCGATAATTTATACGTGAAATTTAATTGTACACTTACAGTATAAGCGTGTTTAAAAAATGTACACTATCTGTTGAATTTTTTTAATTAACTAATATTTTTATGTGTTACTGTGAACTGCGTGGAATGAAGGTGTGAGATTGCATTTATTAAGTAGAATTAAATTGTACGCTCATAAATACATTTTTAATTTTTGTATTTAATGTATAGATTAAAGGAAATGTCTCACCTTATTGATTAAAGCCTCAGGTGCAGTCCATTTCACAGGTAACTTTGCAATGTCAATGTTCTGACAGTCAGCCATGGCCAGGCCAAAATCACTGATCTTGGCAACACTGTCCTCAGATATGAGGATATTGCGGGCAGCCAGGTCGCGGTGTACAAGTTTCTTTGACTCCAGATATTCCATCCCATCACACACATCTCTGTAACCCCCAAGAAAAACCACACAACCATACATTTATTAAGCACTGTTTGTAAATGGCACTAACAGTGTGAAAGTCTTTTTTCCCCTCAACATTCTCCAAAAATCCATTAAACACATTTAGTTCATTCATGACAGCTGGTAGTTTTGCTTCACTGATCACATGACAGCAGGAAGTGATGCAATTGGTTTTTCAAAATGTGTTGACTTTTTTTCTATGAAATGCTGCCAGTTTGTGTTCTGGTTTACCTAAAATATATACAGTAAGTATAAGTTTCTTAAGTATAGGTAGCAGTTTTTAACTTTAACCTTCTCTGCCAGAGAAAAACTGTTTTCCCAAACAAGTTAGAAAATGCAATGTATCATGTTTTGCTGTCAAACTTTTCAAATATTGATATGGTTGAATGCTTACAGAGCATATTTCAGAAGCTCAACTGTTTTGATAGCTGAGCGTCCTCTTGATCGCACGTAATTCACCAGATTCCCCTACAGGAAACAGCAGCATTACCACATGTACTAAATCATGAATTTATACATGAAAGCTCTAGTTTCCGTTTATACACACAAAAAACTTACATTCTTTAATTTTTTTTTAATTTCTATGTTTAACTGTTAACATACTGATAAAACTAACAAACTGATGAAACTGTTTTATGATGCTAAAACAAAAATTATGTTATAACTTAAAAAAGGCATTGGAGACATCACCTCTAATAAACATAATGCCTTTATCTCTACTGTAAAACAAAACTAAATGGCAATGCTGGAACATGCTATACCTTTGCCATAAATTCTGTGATGATGTACAGGCCATTGTGTAGAATCACTCCTAATAACTGCACCAGGTTCTTATGCTGCAGTTTTCTATAAAATAACATGCACCAATTCAGTGAGACACATAAACAGCAAATAACAGCTTATGTGATAGACAGTTGCTGAGACACTCACGTCATAACAGATGTCTCGTCCAAGAAAGCTTGAGCAGTAACATCAGACTTTATGTTTTTTACTGCCACCTTCCTGCCCATGTATTCACCCTGAAACACGTCTAAAGATACGAAACAATAACTGTGAGAGTCTGGTCTTTGTGTGTATGTGTGTGCGTGAAACTGAAAAGTTAAATAGTTTGCATGCATTTTAATATTCTGTGAATTAAGTGTTATGTTTTTGTGAAAGAAATATATATTAAATTTATTAAAGGAAAACCAAATAATGTAGCATATGGTTAAAGATGTAACAATTGTTCTGCAATATTGTTTTTATAATTTTCGTAAAAGGGAAGATTTGTACATAATTGTATTTCTAAACTTCATAAAAAGTGTACAGTAATAAGTCAATAATTTAGACAGACTCAAAACTGCAGTTGGTATTTATTGAAATATTAATATATATATTTTCTTGGTGAAATGTACCCGATGAAGTGGCTTTGAATGTCACCGGATCCAAATACAAAAATACACGGTATAGCATGATTGGGTTACAGATTGTCAGGGTGTCAAATATACAACTCATATAAGCTGTTTTATGAACAGGAAATAGATGCACCAACACGAGTGAACCTAGACAATACTCTGCACGAGCTGTGCTCTAAATCCAAGCCATGGACAAGACACTCAGTAAAATCCGAATCTGGACAAACATGTATATTGCCATCTTGTGGTATAAATAAATGTAGGTCAGATACAGGAGCATGTGAACTAACCTCCAAACTCGCCACATCCAATATTTTCTCCCAAAGTTAGCTTTGATAGATCTAATAGCCACCCCGCTGAGAGAGAGAGAGAGAGAGAGAGAGAGAGAGAGAGAGAGAGAGAGACAGAGATCAAATACAATACAAATACAAACTTTTAAAGCTCATAAAAAAAAAACATAATGATGGCAGTTACTTTTAGATAATTGCAGTGCAGCTGACTTGGTGCCCTCTTTCTCTTTAGGTTTTTGCAGTGTGGTAGCAATAATGCCTTTGTTTTTCGAATAGAACTAAACAGGACAAAAGAAAAACATTTAGATTTAATAAATTTTTTAATCATAGCAATATCACATTTCCGCACTGCCCTTACAGCGAATGACGCAGACATTTGGCTTCTGATTAATTGTAATAGTTGTTTATTTATTTATGTATTTGAATAAAGGTCATATCAAGGGCATATTTCATGTACAACCATCCCATTCTAGAGAATCAGATGTTGTGCAATTGCTTTGTTCAACTCTGACTGCATATTTACAAATCATTTCCATGTAATGACCTGAAATTTGTGTTGTGTATTGTTTTTGAGTTCATAATGGTATACCGATTACCTTCAGTCATTGCTTGCTTAAATAAAAATCACAATGAGCTTTATTATGATAAATATGTATATGAATGTCAAACTGGACAAAATTATTAGCCTGATGGAAATAAAATATTATGAAAAAAATCATGATAGCTTCCAAACTGTTTGAGCCTGTATAGCATCAGTTCTACAGGTCTGCAGATTACAACATTAAATATACTGTACTGTACAAAAGTTGAAAAGCAGTCCCTGCTGACTATTATATGATGGTCATACATGACATCCCTGCTGTGTACTGAATATCGGATCAAGCTGTCACTTCCTCAGGAAGAGGAAGTTAGACCACAACATGTGAGTCACACACCAACTGTGCAGCTAAGATATATTCTTTAACATGCTAAGCTACATCCAGCTACCAAACTCTGCATATAAGGTCATAATTAGCAGTCTCTCTGCCCCTGTGCACTCTTACCTCCACCATGTCGATGAGGTTGTAGAAGTACTGTGCCTTGTCAATTGTTAGCTTAGATTCCTGGTAGATGACATGGTAATGAAGGACCTCTTGCTTAAAGCTTACGCACAAAACGTAGTCACCGGGATGCCGAATGGACTCGCGCACCAGAAACAGGCCATCTTCCATCGGGCGCAGTTTGCTGACAGCATCGGGACCTGTGATCTTCCCATGGAACCATCTGGAATGTCAGTGGGACAACATCAATATGTAGTGACTTTGATGTCCTCATTAGAATCATCAGTCATCAACAATATATTGAAAAGGAGTTTGATGATAAATTACCAAATATTTGTAATATGGATTTTTTGTGATATTGGTATCAGCAGGCCATATAATGATGATCATGTTTTTTTATGGGTAAATAAAGCAACAGACCATAATGGAAACATTTATGTAGAGAAGTGATACACCCCAAACAGAAAGTGAAAACCACACTGTTCTTAAATCAGTTATTCAGTCTGCTAAGTTAACCAAGATACTGTCAAAACACTGTTTTACCTATTATTCTCTAAAGTAAGTTGCATGATGTATTTTTGGCAATGTTATGAAGATGATGTTTTAATAGCAATGCCACATTGCTGGAACCTTGTGTGTCTTTTTTTTAAGAGTTGACTGATAGCAGATAGTAATGTTAGCCATAGTAATGTTTCCTGAAATGATTCCTTATAATGTTTAATAGTTTCCTGTTGTTTACTAGTTTATATTAGTCATAGTACACATGTTATATTCAACTTTAAAAAAAAAAATATATATATATATATTAGTTAGAATAAATTTAGACAAAAGAAGATTGTTTTTAGATTTATTTAGTCTACTTCAGATTTGTAGAGGACAGGGTAGACATAGTTTGTGATTTGCTCAGACATTGTTCACTTAATGCAGTTAATTCATTGAAAACTGCTGGAGTTTGAGCAATATGCATTCCGAACACTCTAATGTCTACTTAATAAAATTAATATGAACACAAATGGGCGACTTAAATGTGGGCATGAAGTTTGCATGTTCTCCCCGTGCTTGGTGGGTTTCCTCCGGGTACTCCGGTTTCCTCCCACGGTCCAAAGACCTGCAGATTAGGCAAATTGGCATTCCCAAATTCCCCGTAGTGTGTGAGAGTTTGTATGTGTGTGCCCTGTGTTGGATTGGCCTTGTGCCCTAAGTCTAAGTCCTAAGAAGATGAGTGAGTGAGTGAGTGAGTAAGTGAGTGAACTTAAATATATTTTTTAAATTAAGAAGTCCCAAATACACGTATATATAAGTATAATAAGTGAAAAATGAAATATCATGATACAGCATTTATTATAAATATTATTATATATCATGAAGTATAAAATTATTTTGTGGGATACTCTGAACTTTTTCAGAGTTAGTACTTCATATAGTGCGCTAAAGAATTCTCAGGTTTGTTGCTTAAGGAGTAGGTTTTATGTAGAGCAATAGGATAAGTAGGTTTCCTTTACAATAAGCAAATTCAAGTAGAACATCTGTTCAAAGACTGAGCCATTTCCTGTTCGAAGCCCCCCTGAGAAATGCTTTTTAAAGTATGTGACTAGTATGTACAGAAACCTGATAAACACAAATTTTTTCAAATATAGGTCAAAAGCTTCAGTTAATTTTCATATCATACATCAAAATAGGGAACATGAGAGCTCAATGACTTTAACTGTGGCATCCCATTTCCCAGGATTTTCATTTTTCTAGAATTTACACAGACAAGAAAACAGTCAAGTGCCCAGCTATACTGTGTGCACAAATGCCTTGTTCATGAGGGAGATCAAAGTTGGTTGACTAGACTGGTTTGTTCTGAAAGAACTTTAATCACCACTAAAGTGACCACTTATTATAACCACGTGGGGCAAAAAAGTATCTCAGACAGTCAAAACAGGAAAACAGAAGCACATGAGATTACACACATAAGAAGCACAGGAATCAGAGGCTACGATGGGCCACTGTGCTTATGTAGCCTGTGCTAGAACTAAGCTTAAATTAAATAAAATGTCATTTTAGTCCAGAAACCCTACAGATTATCTGCTTTGTTCCTCTGTTTAAAGTCTCAAAGGCTCGATGTCGAACTCTAAAACCACTTTCCCCCCTAATGATCTAAGTATCATTTTTAGAGGATGCAAGAACTATCCTAACAAGCCTGGAATTTTCCTTGAAGTCAAGCTGGAGAGGACTCCAGATAAGATGATGGGCAATAATCTATGTAATTTTTTTGTGCTCATCTCTCTTTAAGGATGTTTTTAATAGAACCCTACAATGTCACTTTAAAAAAACAGGACTTACCTACATTTTATGAATGTTAACCAACCAAGGGTACCCTTTTCTTAAACACTTTTAGACCTACACACATGTTCCTCAAACCACCCATGTGCAGCATGCAGCTTTCCGCCCCTTAACCACAGAACTGACACATATACACATTACTTTTTCTGCCTACACACCTCTATAATTAGCACCTTTCAATACCGTAAATAATAAATGAATAGTAAAGCAGTGGAAAGCGAAACAGAGGTTCACTTTATCATGATAATGTTAATTCTGGGTTAAAGAGAATGATAAGCACAGGATGTAACTCACAATCATATAACCTCCAGTTTAGCACTATGCACACCTGCTCTATCGAAAATCTTTTGGCAGTAATAGCGTGTACATAAACACTTTAATACAGATGAAATATTGTTTGGTTTTACGCTGGTGGTTAGAAGGTTGTTTGTCTTCACTGTAGCTTTCAAAGCAAAAGATCAAGAGAATCTGAGTTGCTCATGTAAATTTACTGCATGTAGAATACCAAATATAAACATTGTTATTTTAATTCAACTAAATCATTGGAATATTTGCAATCAAATATTTTTGGCTTAACATGTCATAAGACTCCTCATTTTTGAACACTAAAAACACAATTTTTACCAAAAATTGCCCTTCACTTTGATTTGGAGGTACAAAAATTGTTTGTTTCACTTGTTTGTTATTCAGGGTTTGTCTGGCAAGTCAAACATTTTCAAATTTGAATGCTCTTTGAGGTGAAAACTGTATTCTATCTACCCTGTGCTTGATTCCCACTGACTAATTTAGCAAATACAAACTGCTATAGCAGATAAAATGGGAGGGTCGCGTCAGGAATGGCATCCGGCATAAAACCTGTGCCAAATTGTGTGGATCAGTTGGTCCGCTGTGGCGACACCTCGGTGGGAGACTAACAACATTGTACCTGCGTATTAAATTAAATATGCAAATAAAAATGTTACACTCTTTTAAAGTATAACTGCATATACTTTGGTGTTGGTGTGCTTTAACAGCAAATATGTAAGCAAAGATGTGAGTTGAGCGTTTACTGTTTACTGCTCCATTTTTATACATATATCTGAGACACGAAAATATGCGTGTGATAATTTAGGCATGCAGTTTACAAAACGGAAAACTGGAAGTTATAAGCTTCCTCTTGTGCAGAGCTAAAAAAACTTCAGGCATGTCTTGCCTTATACTGCAACATTTAGAGTAGGGTCAAAATTGGCTGCATTTCTTCTGTATTATCAGTATGAAGGTATACTGTGATGAAGAAATCTAAAATAGTTGTACCGTCAATATTGAGACAATGATGACTTAAATGGCATTACAAAAGCATTTCTTGCTATGGCATGTAATCTAAAATATTAGACTGCTATAATAATGTATAACACAATTTGGTAATAAGGTGATGTATTCAAAGCCACAATACGGGGATATCCAGTTAAAACACCATGGCTGTATCACTCTGCTCCTCAAGTCATGCAGATTTAGATCAGACTTACGGCATGAGGCTGAGGCTGGGGTCTACACGGAGAGCTTCACGTTCCCGCATGTTTGAAGCAAAGATCAGACCTTCTTCGCCTGTTCTGTTGTGCTTGGCTCGGTAGATGTCCTTCCCCTGTAAAATAAAATTGATTGAGTGCTCCTGCTTACACTTTTCAGAAATTTCTGATAATTGGTATTTGTATGTAAATCATGCCTTTTTTTATTGCCCAAAGATCTAGATCTATCTAGTCTAATTAACAGAGGTGTAAACCACAGGCTTGCACATAATCAAATACAATTTTGATTCATCAGGCAACAATTCAATATTTGACGTTAACATAAAATTTTCTTAGATACAAACATTTGAGTTTATTTAAAAGCCTTCAAAAAATATATTTACAACTTTGTTCTGAATCTGAATCTTAATTTGCAATGATGTAGAGTAGGGAAATTTTAAAAGTATCAGCATTATGGGTAAAACATCTTGATAGGCTATTATATTACAGTATTTATACATCAGTTTAAATATTGTGATAATGAATGTTCGTCAATTATACTTAAAAGTTTTAGAATTTATTTTTGATTACATTTTTTGGTTGTTTCTATAGTATTAAACTGATACACAATCTAATAATTATGCACTTGCAAATATACAGCAATATTTGTATAACATTTGATATTATAACTGCCTAATATTAACTGCAAGACACATTTTTCTACAGTAACTACTTTACTAAACAAGTACATTTGTAAAAAAAAAAAAAAAAAAAAAAAAAACCTGTTCCTAGTTCAGCAATTATAATAACCACTATTTTTACCTTTTTCAGTCAGGTAATTGTCAGTTAGGCTATTTTCAATTTCAATGTATAAAAAAAATTCATATGGTTCATTCATATAGCAATATGAAATTTTTGTATGAATGCATGCAACATTTGAATTTGAGGTTCGTAGCTAATTTAAACTCTAAATACATAAATATATTTTACAGAATGTTTCTAAATTGCTCTACATGTTTAGTTGTAGTAACATTAATACAAATGTTTACATAATGCTATTTTATTTAATTTTTTTTACTTTTCTGAAGCAATTTATTATCACAGATAGTTTTTGCAAACTACCACTCCCAAAACCTGCTGATAAATTACTAAACACTCCAATAATATTCCCTGTTAGTTGGGCACATGCTAAATGATGTACCATGAAAACAACTAAGTGTCACACTAGTAAAAAAATGTCACAAATGTTTTCACACATTTTCACATGTTTACTGTAGTGTTACAACATGAAACTGATAGCAATAAATGTTCAGTAGTGACTTCATAAGTTTTCACAGCAACAGGCGTGAATACTTATGAAGTCACTAACAAACTTTCTGTAAATATATAAAATTCCCCTATTAAGTCTATAAGAAACTGGTTATGGTGCCATCTGTGTCAAGGGCCAAGTTGCCATCAGAATAAACACAATTAGCTCAAAGCAGACATCATAAAATGCTTTTCTGATAAATGAGAATAGTTAATATACCAGAAACAAACACAATATATATCACACAAGAGTGTGACAGAGCATTTGTACTTCAAGAAAAGGAAAGCAGACTATGATAAATGATGTTTCAAAGATGAATGGACAGGTCAATATGTTTATTCTTCCTGCAGAAAGTTTAAAATCAGTTTGTCTCATGCGGTCTGAAACCATGGCGATAAAATGCAGTAATGTGACGCCCACTATGAGACAAAACATCAGCAGCAGTCCGAGTTGAGGGCATGTAAAATAACTGAAGAGCAACCAGATCACATTCATGTACAGCCCAGCCATTCAAGATTCACTAAAGACTGATTAAAGATTGTTGTTTGTATTCCATACAAATGCATTACAACATACAAGGCTATCAAAAATCAAACTCTCCATATGTTTAATATAGTTTAAACTGCTCTTTTTTATGGACATACACTGACTGCATACAGTATATAGAGATCTGAATCCTAACACAACCATAAATTCGGATCTCGACTCGAAGAAAAGTTTATTGACCGGAACTTTTAAAATTAAAATTCAGTACCCCTGGTTTAAAGTGTCATGCAATCTCAATATCAATTTACCAAACCTGTAACAACCTATAGATAAGTAGAAAACATTTAATGAACAATAAGCGTAATGAAAACCAAAAAGCTATCAAAATATGTCCCAGAACAAGGTCTAGAAAAGTATCAATCGGGATTTCATTTTAAAAGAATATTCCAAAGTTTGAACAGCTTGCCAAGTGTCATTAAATCCAGTATTGGAAAAAAAGAGGAAAAGATGAAAAATGGTGATTAGTTAGAGGAGCAACCAGATAGTCAAGGAAATACTGACAATGTGTAGTGCTACATTTCAGTTATAAAACCCAGAAAGGGTCAAGGGATGTGAATACTTATGCAAGCCATTCTATATGCTCTTTTGTACAAGAAAATAAGATCCCTAAGACTTACCATTAACATCTCCAAATCTAAAATGGTAAGGATGTCTCCTTTGCGATAGAAGATTTCATTGGGTTTAGGTTTTGTGTTGTCACTTTTGGCGACACAGTGAGTACCAGGAGGCCATGTTTTCTGTAAAAAAAAATTATAATAAAAAAAGGTCATAAATTTATTTATATATACCATCTGCACTATAGGTGATAACTGATGTGAGGAGTTTGTGTTTACCCTAGACATCACTAAAGACAGGAAACGTAAGTCAGAGAAAGAACTAGGCCAGCAGCATCAGATTTCCTGCAAATTAAAAATACAAATTTTTTATTTGTAAAAGGCTTCTTGGACAAATAAATAAATTTGATAAATTTTAATAACTGGTTATAATTAGGTATATAAAAATTTACTATTTGTAAAAGATCAGACTCCATCTAAAATCTGAAAAAGTGAAAACAGTAAATATTACTAAGAGCATTTATTCCTTCTCTCTTATTCTGTTAATATGACTTCACACTTTCCTTGTTGTTTTTTCCCACTTTAGTTTCACCTTAAAGTAAGAATTTTATCCTTTTACTCTCACTCATTCTCTATACCACGTCTCCCATACAAGGTCGCAGGGATGTCCTTGGACTGTGAAAGTAAACCCAAAGGAAAACCACCAAGCACATGCAAACTTCCCACACTCCGGCCCAAGGTGGGAATCACACCCTCAACACTGTGATAACCATTATGCCACCAAACCACCTCAATTTATAAAAAAATTTTCTTTTAGTTAAATTTTATTTTTGCTTGTTCTTACCTTACTTCGGTCATCCTAATGTACACTCAGCAATCAGTTTAAATAAGCTACCTGTCTTAATGTACACATGAAATACCAGACTTGAATAGGGAAAAACTGTGATCACAGTGACTTTGGAATGAGTGTGACATGGTTAAGGGTGCAAGATGGACTCATTGGTGAAGTTTATAAACTGCTTCTCTCCTGACAATTTCCATATAAATGCTATTTACTGTATATAATCCATGTGTATTATGTTATATATGTTATTACATTAATAAATGTGATAGATAAAATAAAAAAAACATTCATAGAGAAAATTAGTTATCCTGCATGGGATGGAAAGAAAAGTCTAAGATCTAAGATTTTTTTGGCACGAGACAAGTGAATATTGTCGAGAAAACTCAAATAAGCCAATTCAGATTGTCCCAACGTGAAACTGCATTTTCCCTGACCCTGAATTCGTAATGTAAATATTAAGGCTAATTTGAGTTTTTACTGATATATTACGTTACTCAAAACATTATTTAATAGTAGCTACATTATTACTGTTTTATAGCTCGTACTGTAATGACCAGTTACCAGTAATTCAGCAATTCAGACCAAATGCAAGAAACGCCATCTGTACTGCCAAAAAATAACTAGCTCAAAACAAGTTAGGGCTCAAACGCACAATGTAGACGGAATATGACTTACCAGACAATGTATATGGCTTACAACTCCAAGTCCACGCAGGGTTCAACAGCGCACACTGAGCATATGACTATACGAATGTTTTATCTAGTTTTGAGGCACTGATGTTCATGCTGCTTACTTCCTCTTCTTCATCCCACCTTACCGAAAATTCGGTGCAGTACACCACTCAGCCGCCAGGGGACGAAACAGAACTTCCTCAAAGAACAGGGGTGATTAGAGCTGAACGGCTAAAATGTTTGGAAAAGTGAATGTTTCATGTTTACAACTATGTTGTAATTTCATTTTGTTCACTGGAAATAATCATGTGTTTTATATATAAACTCCTAATTTCTTACTAGTGATACTTTAACATTCAGCTATAGTCAAGTTCCTTAGATGCCATGAAGGGCAAACACATTCTAGACAGTTGCCCACATATAGTACAGGGTGATCGGTGTCCACATAGTTCTGGCCATATAGTGCATGAATAGATTCATCTACTGAGGGGGAAAAAATAATAATTTGTTCATATTCTCTGCCATAAATCATAAACAATTGGAGTTTAATATGTGGAATTTAAAGACCTTCCAAAAGGATCACACCTTTTATTTGACAGAATATCTTCACGCATTCTGTTCTACACACTGCAAATGCACTTTATTCTGGCAATTTAAGCTCCCTTAATCCTTCACACAAGCGAAAAGAGAATAGAAAATGCTACACCACATGCCATTTCTGTAGAGTTTACTTTTTATTCCTGTTTACAAAATGGAACATATTCTCATTAACGTTCATGTGAAATGAAAAGAAGTGACTCGGAATTCAGACCTGTCACCAGGCCTTAAACAAGCAGAGCAGTTTTTTAGGCTCAAATTCAAAGATTTGTCTGTTTAATTATACTGGGTAAATGTTTTTTTTTTATTTTTATCTAAAAGTCTTTTTTATACATATTAGTGAACCATACTCACTCTATATAGAAACTTTGATTACAAAAGAACAATAGTTTATCAGTTTTCATTGTTCCCCCCCATTTGATACATCGTCTGCTATTCTATAAATGGCATACAGCAACCTGCTCTGAATTTCTATTTTCATTACTGTTGTAATAAAATAAAAAAGAGGAAACATTACTACTTTTTTACTTTATAAAAAAAAAAAAAGAAATGTCAACACTGCAACTTTCTTACGAAGGAATACGTGTTTACTTTATGAATAATGTCTGATGTTTGGGGAAATTCTCATGCATCTCAGAAACCTTTTTTGCACTTCTTGCCCACCCCCACCACTTTGGCTGCTTTGTCTTTGTGTCTCTTGTGGTTGACAGTGCTGGCCGTAGTCTCCAGGGGTGAGTCCATTTCTAAGAGCTTGTGGATATGATGAAAAGACAGAAGCTGACGTTGGTCTCATGATTATATAGAGTGTGATGAAACAGGAAAAGATGAATAATGGTTACCCAGTTCCTACAGACTACAAGTTTTGGAGTTCTAACACCCACACTTGTGTATTTTTCCATGACACAATGACAATGATTGCTAATTTCTGACAGCTGGACATCGTCAGCCAAGTACACTCCATGTTTGGTAATCGGAGAGTGAGATGACAAATTGAAAAAGTAGTTCGGATAAAGGTGTTTGTTTACACTGAGCAAGTAGCATATTAGTAGCTTATCAAATCTGCCACATAACTGTTCATAACATCACTTTTACTCGACATTTTGATTTGACTTACGGTACAGGATAAACTTCAAGCAGATAATCAAGTACTACAAAAGTTTCATTTAATTCCTTCCAGCTCTCAATTTAAGATGTACACACAGCTTGACACATGCACAGTATGCTGTCAAAACATGTTTATAATCTGATACATAATTGCTTGTAACTTTCCTTCCACTACAAAATTTTGATTTCATTTATGTTGCATGTTTAACTTCAACCAAATCTGTATGGACTGGCAAAGGTTCATTAGGTATTCAGCCAGTATTGCATGATTCTGTGACTAAATCTGGCTGGACAGATATACAGACAGAAAATTTTCTGAGATTGGGTTCGGGTCCTGCAATGTATGAAACGTAAAATATCTTTGAAAGAGCAAGTTCTGACCAATGTACAGACAAAATCTTTTATCTATATAAATTTATATTTATATGCATCATCTCAAGAACATCATTTTACAATGAGGCCTTTTAAATCCATTCACCTTGCAGCAGGAGTCTACTAACAATTGCGTTATAGTTAGTTAGTTAATTTAAGCCTTTATTTGTCACGCATATTCTTGAATTGAATTTATTTCTTCACATATCCCAGCTTTCAGGAGGCTAGTGTGAAAGCGCAGGGTCAGCCATGATACAGCCCCCCCTGGAGCACACAGGGTCAAGGGCTCAACACTGGCTTGGGGAACTGGGGCTTGGCCTGGGGCTTGAACTGCCAATCTTCTGATAAGTAACCAAGAGCCTTAACCTGCTAAGCTACCCCAAACATGCAAGTAAACTTGATATCTACAGTCGTCATGTGTATAAATTCTTGCCCCCACTTTTAATTCTATGCGTTATTGTGTAAAATCTTAAAAGCTATAAAGCTAATAAACATAAACATATCCAATATAAACATGATCTATAAACATAATCTGATAGTAGCATTAACCTACTAAAAATCAAGCCAATAGGGAAAAAAATCGATCAATGTGATCAATACTAAAAACCCCCCATGTTTCAAAAAGTTGTATAGCCATCTTTATTAGAAATAACTTGGTGCAATCGTTTCCTGTATGACTTTATCAGACTCCCACAATGTATTGGCCCATTCATCTTTACAACATTGCTTCTGTTCTTTGAGGTATTAAGCTCTCTTAAGGCCCCACAACAGCATTTCAATTGGGTTGCGGTCTGGACTCTGACTAGGCCATTCCAAAACCTTCATTTTTTTCAGCCATTCTGATGTAGGTGTTGCTTGACCCAATTGCGAAAAAGTTTTAGCTGTCGGACAGGTGGCCTCATCTAGAACACTTTTGGAAAGGAGGTTTTACCTAAAGTCTTTTGTCTGTCCTGCAGAAAGTAATTATAAAGTTAGATGTTCAGTTCAAATAAATGATTTGTGGATTTTGCTGCTAATTTAAACAAGTGTGTATTTAGAACTTACATTACCTAGCTTTAAGAGATTTAAACAAACCTCTGTGGCTGTACGTAGGTGAGTAAATTCCAGGTTGTACAAGTTTACGGTTTGTATAGGTCTTTGTTAACTTTTTCTTTAAACAGAGCAATTCAATGTCCTGCTCGATTATTTCATTTAAAGAAGAATTAAATTAATTTGTTGAGAAAGTAAAATAGTTTAAAAGAAAAAGAAGTAAGACTTTAAGTTAGCATGGAATTTGTTTAATCAGAAAAATATGGGTAAGCTGCGCCCTGATGATGGAGTTGATAAATAACAGTTAAGAGTTGTAGCATTGCAGTCCAGTAGTTTTTTAAAACTAAAGTCTATGGAGTTTATCGTCGACTCAATGACTCAGTGCCCAGTACTGTGGCTGTAAAAACAAGCCCAAATCATCACTCCTCCACTTGACAGTGGGTATGAGGTGTTTCTGTGGAAATGGTATTAGGTTTTCACCAAACATAGAGTGGGCATTAAGGTCAAGCATCTGCGCTTTGGTCTCATCTGTCCATCGCATATTGTTCCAGGGGCCTTTTGGTTTGTTCAGATGCAGTTTTGCGAACTTTAATTGTTGCAGTAAGGGTGCAGGGTAAGGGTGTTATGACCTGGGCAAGTGTCAGGCTGTAATATACAATAAAGAAAATTCTAATTAGAAAAGGAAAAAAAAATATGGGGGAATAAACAAGAGGTCAGATGAACTATTCTTTTATCTACTTATTTGCAAATATCTTCAGAAACACACAAGGCCAAAATAATAAACAAAAACCAACTAACTAGAAACACACCAATCTACCTAACCTAACAACAAAGCAAACAACAAAAACTCCCTGACTAGCATAACCAGGAGAAAAGAGGAGGGAATAACAGAATCGAAGTCAAAAAGGGCAGCAAAAGTCAATACACAAAAAGTCAGATAAGAACTAGCAAAACACAATAGCAAGCCAAGCAGGTCTGTCGAGCATCAGACGGGATGGTGTTTAAATACAGTATCAAGACGTGATAGTCCAATGGCGACACAGGAGGCACCCAGGTTCAGGAAGTGCTTGTACAATGGATACACAGGAGCACCACATCAACGACCGATCCTCCAAGCAGCACTCCTCTCCAAAGTAGAGGCAAATTTAACCTACGTGACAAACAGAAAAAGAAACACAGCCCGAAGGCAATCAACAAAAAGAATAATATTCCTAAATAATTATAATACGTCAGGGATAGAACAGAGGTACTTATCATTAATAAGGACTTTTCCCTTTTGGCTTCAGTTTTGTTAAAAACAATGTCACGGTGATAAAAGTTATTTGTTGCTTGTACTATGATCAGATGATTTTTATTATGTTCTTGTACCTAAAACACAGAATTAAAAGAGGGGGCACTAACTTGTACACATGACTGCATGTAATCTTTACCCTTTCTAGGCAATAATCCCTTGAAAACATCACTTTCCTGAAGTCCTTTGAAAAGTCATAAATATTAATTTATTTGAAACTAATTAAGTATTTGGTTTGTTCTCATAAATAAATGATAGAAAAATGAGTGACCATTTAATTTACATGAAACCATTTGGGATGGTGAATGGCAGCCAAATACTCTTTGTCCAGATAACCAGGACATAGATTAACAAATATATTTTTTATTTACTTAGTTTAAGTTTACGGCAGGAAATGTAGCTTTTACAGCTATAAGCAAATATAGAAACTAAAAATAAAAATAAATTTACTACAAATGTAAATGATTTATAAAATACAAAGAGGAAATTTGACATTAAAAGAGTTCTTGGTTCTTAAAATATGTTGCAGTGTAACACGTTATATAAAAAACTAAGACTGACTTTTCTAAGGACCATGCAAATTTAATAATAAAAGTAATAAACATACTTGTTTTAAAACATGCCGTATAAGAAGTCAGGCGTAGAGCAGAATCATATTCAGACTTTGTAAGATATAAATGTTTATGGGTTTGATGTACAGTGCAGACCAAAAGTTTGGACACACCTTCTCATTCAAAGAGTTTTCTTTATTGTGTTCTTTAGCCCAAACGCGTCTCTTCTGCTTGTTGCCTGTCCTTAGCAGTGGTTTCCTAGCAGATATTCTACCATGAAGGCCTGATTCACACAGTCTCCTCTTAACAGTTGTTCTAGAGACGTGTCTGCTGCTAGAACTCTGTGTGGCATTGACCTGCTCTCTGATCTGAGCTGCTGTTAACCTGCGATTTCTGAGGCTGGTGACTCAGATGAACTTATCCTCCGCAGCAGAGGTGACTCTTGGTCTTCCTTTCCTGGGGCGGTCCGCATGTGAGCCAGTTTCTTTGTAGCGCTTGATGGTTTTTGTGACTGCACTTGGGGACACTTTCAAAGTTTTCCCAATTTTTCGGACTGACTGACCTTCATTTCTTAAAGTAATGATGGCCACTCGTTTTTCTTTACTTAGCTGCTTTTTTCTTGCCATAATACAAATACAAACTCTT
>JAAGKR010001967.1:67692-107695 GCA_011419295.1 Clarias macrocephalus | reverse complement strand
TGCCTTTCCAAATTATGTTCAATGACTCCAATTACTCATAGGCGGACTTCACTCACGCTGCACTCAGGATGCACCAAAGCTCAACTCAGGATGCACCAAGCATAACAAAGGGTACAAATACTTATGTAAATTAGATATTTCAGTCTTTATTTTTGTAATACATAAAATAAAAAAAAAAAAAAAAAAAAATATATATATATATATATATATATATATATATAAACACCTATAAATAAGGAATTTATTTATAGTCACAGTGTCATCGAGATGAGGATGAGTTCACTTTTGAGTCTGATTCCTCTCAAGGCTTCATTGGGAGGTCTTAGGGAGGGAAGGCCAAGATCAGGTCTCGAGGGTGTCATGGGCTCAGACTCACCCAAACCAGACAGGTAAATACTAAAAAAGGTCAGGTCAGCTATGAGCATTCTTTATGGATATAAATTATACTCTCACCCTGATTGGCTGTAAAATGGGGTGCAAGATTTGATAAATAAAATTCACATTACGATTATTATAACATGTATTGCGAATTTAGTTTAAACTCCAAGATTTAACTATTAATTGTATCATTTTTTATTTAAACGTATTTATCTGAGCTAACAGCAAATAGCTAACAGATGATCTCATTAAAAGGGATATTTGGACCAGCTATGTGAAAACACCAATCAGCTTATACAGCATGTCTTGGGACATTAAGAAAACCAGAATACCAGGAGTAAACCTACCAAGCACAAGGAGCACATGTAAAAGACCACACACACACACACAAGGGACAAGATTTGCCATCCCTTGATGTGCAAGGCAACAGTGCTGACCACAAAGGCGTCATGCCGTTTTGCCTGGAAATGAATGACATGGAATGTTTCCCACTTTGAATAAGTCTTCTGAAACTGCACTGTCTCAGACACACACAGGTCTAAGAGTGTCATGCACTCAGAAAAAAAAAAAAATCAATAAGGGTGTCTCTCATGTGTGATGCATGCTAGTATTTTTCCAGGCCAAGAAGAGCATCAATCCCCACTTGTTATGTTGAGAAAATGGGCCTCTTCTTCTCTGGACCCATGCTTCTGCTCGCAGCATGAATGAATCAATGCAGCCACCACTGAGCTCCAGCCCTGCAACTCTCTCTCTCTCTCTATCTCTCTCCTACACACACACACACACACACACACACACACACACACACACACAGTCTGTCACACATTAAGTGTTATGAATGGACTGGACGCTGTTTATTTTGTGAACAGTTTCTTGTTAAGTTTTAAACACATTGCCTACATTCCACTTTTACTATTACAGCTAGTAGGTGGGTTTTCACTTTAAAACAGCAGGTTGCATGGGGATAGAGAATGAAACACAGTGGCGTGCGCTGGCTGAAAAAACGCACACCACATGGCTCTTTTTTTCTACTGTTTATGCTTTTGGGGAAGATACAGGGACAGAATCAGGGAGGTCTTACCCCATGCAGAAAACATGCTTTTAAATAAAAATAATTATTATAATAATGATTGTTTTAATAATTATTATTATTTTAATAACCTTCATCCAAATTTTTAAGAATATGGTTCAATTGGTAGCTCACATGTGGATTATACTGCAGCTAAATAAAAATTTCTATTATAAAATACACTGCCTGCCCCTCTTTATGTGCATCCCTTCTCACCATGATGCACCCACTGCTCTGGAATAAGGTAAATCTGGACTCACCAGCCCACAGGACCTTTTTCCATTGACACAAAGTCTATTCTTCATGCTCTCAAACAAACTAAAGCCTTTTTTTTCTGATTACTGAGGTTTTCTTATGGCTACACAATTATTTAGCACCAATCCTGTGAGTTCTCATCACATTAGGTGCGTGGAAATGCTATACTTCACTATTAAACATAGATGTAATTTCTGCTCTTGGTTTTTTTTTTTTTTTTTTTTTGCACCTTGTGTAAAAGAAAGTGTTTAAGTGATCTCCATTCATGTTTGTTCATGTTTTTTCCTGACCACATTTCCTCAATAAAGGTAATGGTTCAGAGCTATACTTTCAAGTTTTAATAATGTATTGGATAGTTCCTAACCTTATTCCAGTAATTTCTGCAGTCTCCTTAGTTGTTGTCTTTGCTTGATCCAGGTCAATAATTTTACAATTCTGAAACAGTAACATAATTTCCACGACCATGGGATACATCTTCTTTTATGATTGTTTAAGAACTAAAACAATAAAGAGCTTTGAATACTTGTAATAAATGTGACTAAATACATTGCATTTGTATAGTATGCATATCAAATTACGCAAAGTGTCCAGTAAGATCAGTAGACAGGAACACAATAGAAAACAGAGTGAATTATTGTTCTCAGGTAAGGCTTATGGAATAACTGGAGGCTCATGAGTCATTTTAAGAATAAGAATTTTTAATCATAAAAGAATTATAGTGAAAAAAAAATGGAATTTTGCAGAATCAAGCAAAATACCAGGCTGACTCACTGGTCTGTACATGCATATAATCATGTACATTTGGAGGGTTACAATATGTACAGTCACTATAAAAATAAAGGTCTGTATGGTATGAAATTATATGTATACAATGTAGGTCTGTATAATAATATGCTGTATAGAGCTCTTATGTGCGATGTCAGATCAGATGTAAAACCAAACAAGCCGCCATTTTGTATGGCAATCTGTTTGCGGTTTGACAATGCTGGACTGTTGAATTCATGGAAATGCTACAATATATGAGGGGGAAAAAAACTGAAAAACATCCTTGAATTAAGAATAATACAAAAACATCCTCAAAGAGAAACTTCTCCTTTTACTGATGATGGAGCACCTTGCCATAAGGCAAAAGTGATAACTAAGTGGCTCGGGGAACAAAACCAAAAAAATTTTGGGTCCATGGCCAGGAAGCTCCCCAGACCTTAATCCCATTGAGAACTTGTGGTCAATCCTCCAGAGGCAGGTGGACAAACAAAAACCCACATATTCTGACAAACTCCAAGCACTGATTATGCAAGAATGGGCTGCCTTCAGTCAGGATGTGGCCCAGATGTTTACTGCCAGCATGCCAGGGCGGAACTGCAGAGGTCTTGAAAAAGAAAAGCCAACACTGCAAATATTGTATCAACTTAATGTAATTCTCAATAAAAATCCTTTGACACTTACAGTATGGAATGCTTGTACTGTAGTTATACTTCAGTATACCACAGTAACACCTGAAAAAAGATCTAGAAACACTGAAGCAGCAGACTTTGTGAAAATTAATGTTTGTGTCGTTCCAAAAACTTTTTTGGCCACTGGTGAAATGCTGTGATAAGTGCAAATAGTGTAGCAGGGGATTATAAAGAATATAGAGAAATAAAGGAAGTTTTTACTCTCATAACTGTGTTCTGTTATCCTACACAATCAGAAGTCCTAGTTTGAAGCAAAACCTGGATGGATAGTGCTGAGTCATCAACTCTGTGGAAGAAATGAGGTCAGAAATCACTTAAACACTTGGTGAAATGGCGTGGTATCAAAAACCACAGCTATGTTCAATAGTGAAAGAAACAGCATTTCCTTAGAGACACATTGTGATGAGAATTCACAGGATTGGAACTACACAGCTGTGCGGCCATAAGAAATCCACTTGCTAGTGAGACTAATGAGAATAAAAGGCTTCAGTTTCCTAAGTAGCATAAAGACTGGGCTTTGGTGCCCAGCAATGGTAAACGGTCATGCGGTCTAATGAGTCCAGATTTCCCCCCGCCGATGGTACAGGCATACTGTAAATAGTGCTGTGAGTGGTTCTGGGAGGATGAGGAATCATTTTCACAAATGAACTGTCCACCACATTGTGTTCTGGAATCAAAGCTAAAGGTGATTGAATGAAATCTTAGGCTAACAGTGTAGTTTTCTTGTAGTAAAAAGAACAGGATTCCAGGATCAAAATCTTCTAAGCAAGTGCTGAATAATAAATGAGCACAAAATGTAGTCTGCGTCATATTGCTAAATGTCCCAATGCCTTCCACAGCATGAAAAACAAGCCACATTTTCCCCCTTATCCTTAATTCAGTGATTGCATTTTAATCAGTCCCCTCCCTGTATATATCACAGCGCATAGAGAGCCAATCCAGGTTGTAACAAATTTGACTAATCTCAGGAGCATTCGAGCTGCTGTGTATTTTTGGTGTGCTTAAGCTGCATGACCACAGCACAATAAGGCCATCTGGGATGGAGAGGGAGACTGATTCCAGCCTTTAGACTTGTTACCAACTAATGCACATTGCCAGTGTGTGGATGAGGAAAAGAGGCAGATATATTACAGTACATTTCCATTTCTCACATTGCCATATGTCCAAGTGCTAACAAAAGGCAGTCGTTACAAACTGTGAACAACATTTTATTTCAGGAATAATCCAAAAAAAGCAGTCAGACAGCCATGTGAATCTTATGGTCTTTTGATCTTTACACCATACAGCTAGGACAACAATGCTTTGATCCAGCATTTAGTGCACTTACTGTATAACAATAGGGAAAAGGCAGCAATATTTTCCAAGGTCTGTTAACTCAGTAATGACATGTTGTGATGCAGGCCTCTTTGCATTACAACCGACATGCTAATGAGATTCCTCTCTTGGGCACTTTTGTTCTATGTCGCTTTCTATAAACTTAACCGTCAGTATGTCTAAACAGCTCACTAAACAACCTTGAATCGTTCTCCTTCGCCTCGAACATAAGCTCAGATTTTTCTTTTTGAAGGCAGGCTCTTATGTTCAGCTGGAGCGGAGAGAGAGAGAGTGATCAAAATGATTTCGAGGGTAGCCAGTTCACAGGTGCGCTACGAATGTATAGCAGATTTATGAATTACAGCAAAAACTATTCTGTTGGATGTTTTTGTCGGTCACAGGAAGATCTCTACATTTAAGAGGGTAGAATCAAGACTGAGTTGAAAGAGTCGGTTTCAAAGGCCTATGAGAGGATGACAGGGTAATAAGATCAGATACAGGAAGGAATGAAATGCAGCCCAATCTGGTATTGATTACATTTTTATGACTAGGAATGAAATCAGTATGGCAATGTTTAAATTATGGTGATGGAGATCACAAGCGCTTCAGTTTATAATCTATCATATGCATTTAACTGGCATGAAAGCTGGTCCCCTTTAAAGGAGGCGCAAACAATGCCAGCAATACCATGAACAAACCACTAGATTATCTTTTTATTATTTTAAGCATGTGTTCTTTATTGACTACTCATTTTACCACCAATAAAGAAATAAACATGCATTAATAAAAGTGAAACACACATACACTACAGACCAAAAGTTTGGACACACCTTCTCATTCAAAGAGTTTTCTTTATTGTGTTCTTTCTTGTGTTCTTCAGCCCAAACGCGTCTCTTCTGCTTGTTGTCTGTCCTTAGCAGTGGTTTCCTAGCAGATATTCTACCATGAAGGTCTGATTCACACAGTCACAGTTGTTCTAGAGACGTGTCTGCTGCTAGAACTCTGTGTGGCATTGACCTGCTCTCTGATCTGTGCTGCTGTTAACCTGCGATTTCTGAGGCTGGTGACTCGGATGAACTTATCCTTCGCAGCAGAGGCGACTCTTGGTCTTCCTTTCCTGGGGCGGTCCGCATGTGAGCCAGTTTCTTTGTAGCGCTTGATGGTTTTTGTGACTGCACTTGGGGACACTTTCAAAGTTTTCCCAATTTTTCGGACTGACTGACCTTCATTTCTTAAAGTAATGATGGCCACTCATTTTTCTTTACTAAGCTGCTTTTTTCTTGCGATAATACAAATTAAAACTCTTTAAATGAGAAGGTGTGTCCAAACTTTTGGTCTGTATTGTATACTGTATAAACAGTGCAATCTAAAGGCAACCTCTCCTAGCTTCAGCTAGACATCTACTCTCCCTTATACTGCACATGGCATTACTTTGCTCTGAATGGAATTGGAAACATTCCTTTGTAGAGTTCCATGTCGCATTGATTAGCAATAATACTCAAATAGACTATAGCATTGAAGCTCCGATTGGTTGGTAATAATAGGTCCAAAATGTGCACCATTACACCACATCCACCAGCCTGGACAGTTGGGTCACAATCCAGGGTTGGACCATAGATTAATGTTGTTGGGGCCAAATTAATTTTCCAGTTTGTCATTTCGAACCAGTCTGGCCACGCTACAGTTTCTTATGTCTCAACAAGACATTTCTATCAATAGAATGGTCGCTCATTGGATTCGTCCTTATTGCACCATTCTGTGTAAACTCTAAAAAATATTGTGTGTGGAAAATCACAGGGCAAAAGCACTTTAAAGAAATACTCAAACCAGACACCCTGTGCCAACAATCATGCCACAGTCAAAATCACTTTTTCCCCCCTATACCAATGGTTGATGTGAACATTGCGAGAAGCTCCTGGCTTTTTGCTGCCACACGATTGGCTGATTAGATAATTACATGAATAAATAGTAGTACATGTGTAAATGTTCAGGGAGAGTATCGGTAAAACATGTCAATCACTATGTAATGTTGGCAATAACTAGGGATGTCTAGATCAACTACAAAAATAACTAGGTAAAATGAGAAAGGGTCACAAAATCAGTTCAACCACAAGACCAAGAATGATCAAATAACTAATACTGGCAGTGCAGCATATCAGATGTACTTGAAGAGGAAAAGGAAATAAGGGCCATCGTTTAAAATCACAGCATGACCTCTTTGTCCGCTTTACAGAAATCAAATGCAGCCAGAATATGCCAGGACATTTTGTTAAAGAAAGAAAAAAATGGTCTCATTTAGATGTGCGTCCCCGGTCTCAGGCTAATTGGCCTGATTTGCTGGGCCAGTGCTGAGAGATAAGTGAATGAAAGTCATCAAACTTTAATGTTCTGGTTTTATACTCTCCCAGAGGATTGAGAAGGTCTCTTTTGATTTTGTCATGATTTGTCAGACACCCGCATGGTCAGAAAAAGGCAAGGGGATTTTTATATGAATTTTGTAAGAAAGCTCTGACAGATAACATTTAATCAGGGTGCAAAGGCTTGCTACTGACACACATGCCCAAAATAAACTAGCTAAAAGATTTCCATCTTACCAGTTCTTACTGAACCTCCTAGAACTATGCTATGCATGGAAATTATTTCCAGATCTTCGGTGGAGTGTCGAACTGTACACACACTGATCAGCCATAACATTAACACAACATTAACTCATTGACATTAATTATCAATTATACACCAGTAAATTGGTGACAGGATCACGGGCACCTAAGGCTCACACATGCCCACGGGGACCAAAAGCATTCTGGCACCAGAACACCCAGTGCAATTCAGGCCTCTGCGCTCAGGCCCGGCAAACCAAATAACCCAAGACTGCCTATCCAGCCCCCAAACGCCCCAAATCCCAGTCTGACTGATCACCCATGGGACGCGATGGACAAAAACAGGCCTGATCCGTGGAGGCCCCACCCAACAATCCACAGCACCCATAGAATCCTCCACTAATGACCTGGTGCCAGGTACCAGAGTACAACCCCAGAGGTCTTTTGGAGTCATGGCTCGAGAGACTCCGTGGAGCCGGGAATCGTCAGAGCCTCCCTGGTGGCACATGTGGATCCTAGACAATACTAGGTTTTACTTTCATAATGTGCTGATCAGTATATGCATGAGCACTGCATTTAACAGGGCACTAGGATTACGTGGCTATAAAATTGTTATATTTAAAGTAAAATTAAAGCCTATATTAGGATATAGCAAAACTTAACATAAAACATTTCTTTTTTTTTCACAATTACAAAAAGCCTTTTTTGCCTTTTCTTGCTGACTTCTGCCATATTATCTGAGACAGTTTGTTAACAGGTTACAGACTCAACCGAAAGGAAAGAGGTCCGTCATCGACATTTAAAAGATGTGTAATTGTGCATTCAGGTGAAAACACTACTTGAAATTTCAAGCTAAATTAAGGCACAGACTAAGCATGTGTGTGTGTGTGTTTGTGTGTGCGTTTCCATTACTGATAAAGTGCAAACACAACGAGACATGCCCTGCAATTAACTATAATTAGACTCTATGTGTTAATTTATTGGTCCCGTTATGCTAACTGTAGATGCGCAGTTTCACGGTGACAAATTTTACCACATTCCTCAGGCACAACAATAACTTTGTCTCCTTAAACTTAATGGAACCTAGACTGAAACAACAGGCAAACGGAAGAAGTCGAGCCTTATAATTAGGGCTGATATTTATGACAGGGACATTAGGTCGATCTGCAAGAGTCTGTCTGAAGACGAGAGACTGGGACAATGCAACCCATACTTTGGATGTCATTAAAGTGAAAAGGAATTTATTTTATATTGAATTCTCCTTCTCTTTTTTAAAATATTATCAGCATTTCATTTAATATCTGGTGAATCCCTTCCTGCAGCACACAGTATAACGTCCACCAAAGCAGGACGACTATAGAAGATTTTGGACATGGACATTTGCATGGTGATTCCATCGCCCTCATATCATGTTTAGCAAGTAGTTTAAATCAAAACATTTCACAGCCAATGAGCGTCTTTGTCAGAATTCAGCAGGTGACAAATGAAAGAAAGAAACAGACATGAAATTGTTGAGCCACTGCAGGATATAATTATGTCATCGTGTACTCAATCTGCCTGCAATGACAGAAGGTGTTAAAAATACAAGTGCCCTGGCTTCCTAATGTCAGACTGGTTCATGCTTTTTTCTTTTTTTGCTCAACCATTTATTTGTGCCATGAGTTACACCTATGAACAAGCCATGGTCCAACTACTAAAAATACATCTGCGTTTCATCTTTCCGTGTTCATCCTCAAAGGACGCTTTCAGAATGATTTGACAGACGCTTAATGGCTCAGACCACTAGCACTATTTTTGGTTCTAGTCAAAATAAAAATCAAATGGCGACTACTAGGATGACCTTTACATTAGGAGAAAATAATCTATATTAGCACTATGCTTTTCTTTCTATCACATTGCTTCACAAACAGCTGTCCAGTGAATCATTGTTGTTCCATATTTACAATCATTATGCAAATTGCCGTGTCTTAATTTTCTGTCTTCATTTTGTCTGCTTCAATCTAGTCCACATACAGTATATATACAGTACAACTCAAATAATCCTTAACATGGCATTGCAAATTGTCATTAATGCTAGCTTTGAGTTAAAAACAAAAAAAAATCATTCATGCATTCGCCCATTTTATCTTTAACCACTCAGTTCTGGTTAAGATCATGGTGGAGGTGGAGCCTATACCCTAGACACCAGTCAATTTCAGGACAGCACACATGCTCCTTCACACCATGGGATAATTTAGATTAGACAATCCACCCACCAGAATGCTTTTGGGAAAGGACCAGACTATTCAAAGAAAGCCCACATGGTCACATGGAGAACATGTGAAATTTTGCACAGATGGGAACTGGGGCTCAGGACACCTGACTCTAGATGCACCAACAATATGTGCTGCCATATAACCCAAGATAGTTATTTATTAAATTAGTTTGGAAGATCTGGCCCAGAAATTTGGACCAATGGAAAAAAAGAGAAAATGTATGAAAATGAATGTTGGATATGATACACAAAATGTTTTCAAATAGCTACTGAAAATGATCAAGTTCTTAATGCTCAGGCGATTGATTTATTTTCATACATACTTGGGAAGGTTCGTTTAATGTATTTTTAAGTATGTACTGTTTTTAAGTATCAGTTTTACTCTGATTCAAATTTAACAACTAACTAATACGTGCAACAGTATACTTTGCAAGGTTGAAAAGGAAACCTGAACCGTAAGATTAAAAAGATTTTTTATTTATTTTTTGACAGTTTGCAGTGACAAAACACAGACTTCCTTAATGCCACCTAATATCAAGCTAAACCAATTAATACCAGTTTAACAACAATTAAACAATACTATATGGAATATTTATAAAGTAATTAAATTCAAAAATGGTCATTGTCACAAAGTGGCTTTACAGAATCAAAAAAATATAGAAAAGAGTTTAAAAAGTGTGAGGTAATATGTATAAATTATGAGTATCAGTTTGTCCCTGATGAGTAAGCTGAGGGAGATGGTGGCTGCCTGAGATGCTATACTCCACATCTGCACTCCTAGCCAATGGCTGTTTCATTTACCAATGAAAACACTCATTCACTCATCTTCTATACCGCTCAGTCATGTATTCAGGGTCGTGGAAGGGCTTGGAGCTTATCCCAGCAGACTTCGGGCACGAGGCGGGGTACACCGTGGACCGGGTGCTAATACATCGCAGCACACACACACACACACACACACACACACACACACACACACACACACACACACACACACACACTCATACACTCATTCACACATTACTGGTGATTTTTAGGAACATCATTTAACCTAATCTGCATGTCTTTGAACTGTGGGAGGAAACCGGAGTACCTGGAGGAAACCCACCAAGCACGGGGAGAACATGCAAACTCCATACACACAGAGATGGGAATCAAACCTGGCTGGGATGCGAACCTGGAGGTGCACGGCAACAGTGCCAACCACTACACCACCATGCCATCCCTAATGCCAAGAATAAACTATAAAACTTGATTAATAGTGTGAGTCACTATGATCAAATTCTATAGTATAGTACTTGCATAGGTCTACTGGTTTGCTTTACTTGGTAGAATATATAATATATATTTTTAAATACTGGTAGACTTACTAACCATAGAAAATGCATTTTCTTAAATGTAGTCTGATAAAGCAGGGATAAAAGTCTATGCTCACTGATGATAACTAATGTTGGGGGGGTCCCTACTGATGCAGGAAATCACATTCTATCACTCCAAGCTTATTAATTCCTTCAACAGCCTTGTGTATTACTGTAACTAAACACATTCACCTGATCCTCCATAACAGTAATGAAATTTTTTCATGTTAAAAAAAAAAAGTAGGCTTTTTTAAAAAAGTTTTTGTTTGTCCCCCTGTCATCATGGGACAACCGCATCCCATTAAGGGACAAATTACCCCATACCCTCACAACAAAGCAATAGGGTTTCCAGGGTCAGAAACACAATCTCACATCCCACCTCAGTCTGTAGTCATTATCATATTTCACAGCCTTTTGACCTCTCTGCTGTTCAGCACTTCCTGAGAAGGGCAGCAGACTGCATACTTTACCGCTGTAAATTAAATGAGCAGATAGAAGGGGTGTCAGGTTTAACCTGCTGTCTGTGAAAACTAAAACCTTATGACGAACAGTTTTTCATAACTCCTAATATGCACGTTCATCTTCAAGAGTTGATTAAAAAAAAAAACGAAAACAAAAAGACATTAAAGTCATTAAACAAGCACAATGCTCGGTCATTCAAATGAAGATGTAATGAAGCATGAGGGAACTGAGATTTGCTTGTGATTTGCGTAGCCGTATTACTGTTTGATGGCTGTAAATGAGGCAAAAAGAGGTTTAATTATCAGTCTTCTCTATCAAATGAAAACGAAAGTGATAAAACACATCACACAGCTGAGGCTTCCTGACTTAAAGCCTGTTTGTGTATGGATGGATGTTGTGTTTCTGTTCACATCTCATGTGGTGGCAGTTTGTGTGCTACCCTGTCTGTGTCATGTAATGCTCCTGCACTGTGTGTGTTTTCAGCAGTGATTACATTGACTAAATGCCAAGCCATCTTGTCCAAAGACATTTTCCGTCTGCTATCTGTTAGTACTAGTCAGATAACACACATCCAACCATACCTTTATTCTGCTATTGATGCGTGCGCGCGCGCGTGTGTGTGTGTGTGTGTGTGTGTGTGTATGTGTGTGTTGGACAGCTTAATTGGGTCTTTTAGTATACTCCTTCAGCTTACTCACAACTTGGGTCTACCCTCTAATAATCACTGTCATGGTATGAGGTGATAAATGTACACTAATGCTACTCGCTACGGCCTGGATGCTTCTTTGTTTGCTAAATTGTCCCTCCTCATTTCATTTTCTTTTCCCTTCCTCCCTTCATTGTTCCACCCTTCAGTGAAGCAAGGAAACGAAATCAGGACAGGAGGAATTGTGGAAACCTTGTATTTTCCTTGATCGCTGATGTGACATACTGAATTAAACGTAATTGTGTGAATGTTGATTATTTGAACCTAAATAAAATAATGCACTCCTCTCGACTTTCCATATTACAGAATCATGTTGTAATTGAACGGTCTAAATCAAGGGTTAACATTTCATAATTTCTTCTTCTTCTTCTTCTTCTTCTTCTTTTTTTTTTACACATACAGTACTGATTACTTAGATTGTACGTATGTATTTTGTATTATAATATTCGTATTATTGACCCATTAATTGCAATCTCTTCCTTTCACAGTGTGCAGTAAAAAAAGACTTCTATGTAGGACTTTGCTTTATATCCTTATTCTAAATGCCTCTTATTTCCTTTCTGCTCAATTCATCTAAGTGCATTTTAGAAATAAGTACCTCGTTAAAGAGGACAGATGGGCTGAATCAAGTAGCCAATAATTGAAGTTTTTGAATGGACTATTCTCTAATAGTAATCATTCTTCCTTCCTTCCTTCGTCACTTCTTCACTTTGTTCCTTTTATTATTCCTTCCTTGATACATTCCTTTTGTTTATGTACCCCCATCCCTAATTGGTTCTTTTAATTTTTTTTGATCTTATATCTTGTTTTTCCTGCATCCTGCCTCCATCACTTCATTGTCTCTGTACCCTACTTCTCTCCTCCCAACTAGCAAAAGACAAATATGTCTTCCCTCGTATACACAGCGCATGATCCTACTTCTGACACTGATTAGATAAACACACAACTCCAGGAACGAGGAGGGGCTACTTGGCATTTTTACAGTTTCAATTATTCACACTTTTGACAATACCGTAGACAGCCTAAAACACTAATGAAATCTAAATGAATAGGGCATACATTATCTCTCTCTCTTTCTCTCTCTCATTTGACTGATCCATCTACTGTATGAAGGCATCCATGTTCATTGATACAGTATATGACAAATGCACTTCAGTAAACATAAAATGTTGAATGACCTTCTATTAAAACTATCCTTATATTAATTAGATATTAAATAGAGGTTATGCATCATGCAAAGACAACAATATTCATATTGCCAACTCATTTGATATCATCTTCCACATTTCATCGATAAAATGGCCTCTTACCTGAACAAAGGTCATTCAAATATAGGACAATGTGTATGTGTGTGTGTGTGTGTGTGTGAGAGAGAGAGAGAGAGAGAGAGAGAGAGAGAGAGAGAGAGACTTTTGTTTGAATTTCATCTCCCAGCAGTCTTGATCAATCGATAATTACATCACAATTTACTTGTCTGTGTCCCAGAGTTAGTTATGCACTAGAGGGAAAAAAATTGACTTAAACATTTTCATGCCTATTTTTTGCCTTTGGGTTTGGTGTCGTTATTATAAGTTTGGTGTTTGGTGTCTATTGGTTATTGACCCTCAAACCTTACAGTGACTCATAAGAACCCCAAACCTCCCCAAAATAGAAAACAGTAATTGGACATCACTTCAACTAATGATAACTATAGACAAATGTCCATCACAAAAAGAATTTGAATTGGCAAATTGATAAACAGGGTGAATGTCTGGATCCATAGACAAAAAGAATGCATTTAAAAGTATAAATTATAGGAAATGCGTGGATTATTATGCTCTGACTTGTGCATAGGGACAGGGACACTAAACACATGGACAATGAATATTCCTTAATGTATTAGTGACATTGTCTAATATGACGATATTAACTGACGATTCTCTACTTTACTGCAGTGATTGTTCTGAACCAATTCTGATTGCCTACTGACTCCAGATCTCAAAGAAAAAGCCAAGTGGTGTTACAGTAGATCTGGATTTGTAAAAATCATACTGTATTATTCATTTTAAAGCCATCTTTTTTTTTGGAATAAAAAGAAAAATATCATACTTCATATAACAAAAAAACAAAACAAAAAAACGTCCAGACTTTTGGGCCAACCAAAATATATATTACCACCAGTGTGAAGCTAATAAAGATCTGCTCCTCTGGACTCTTTTCATAAAAATACACTGTACTTGGACCGGCTATATTAAACCTGAAATTGATATGACTGACTTCTTTAGACTATCAGGCTAATGTGTGCGAGAGAGAGAGAGAGAGAGAGAGAGAGAGAGAGAGAGAGAGAGAGAGAGAGAAATCAGGGGAATAGTGGTGGAAGACATTCTCTACTCATAAGCATTTTACTGAAAATTATATTTTATGTTTAGTCTTTTGAACTCAATAAAAAAGCATTAATAATGCAACTGTTCCTGTTTACAAAAAATGCACAAGAAAGACAGAAAGGTCTGTGCATCATGACTTGATGCTGAGATACATGAATACGTCCTATCAAGCATCACAAGAGCATGGTCAGCTTCAGCTTCAGTAAATATGTGCAAGCGGTATTGATCTGACTGGACAGGATTGATAGAGCCTTCATGACCTTTTCTGATACCGCTGGTTTCTTTATTGGAAAGACATTTACAAATGCAAAAAACAAAGCGAATAAAACTGTAGACCTTATAAACATCATTAAGGGTGTCTTCCTGCTTCACACCCAGGATTACCAGGATATGATCCAGATCCGCTGCTTTGACAACTACGATAAAGCACTTCCCTGAGGAAGAAGGAATGAATAATTCTATTCATACAGTATATACATTTTGTTTAATGATTAGTATATTATAAAGCATATCCTAGCTTGTTAAAAAAAAAAGAAAAAACAAGCTGGTGTCATATCAAAGGCTCAGTCATGATACGGTGACCTTGGAGCAGAGAGGGTTAAGAGCCTTGAGCCTTGCTCAAGGGGGCTAACAGTGGCAGCTTTGTGGTGCTGAGGCTTAAACTTCTGACCTTCTGATCAATAACCCAGAGCCTAAACCATTGAGCAACCACTCCTCTGTTTTTTTTTTTTACTTAAAAAAAAAAAATCCTATTAGTTTTACTGTTCCAGTTGGTAATTTCTAGTCCGTACTGACAGATTAATAAGATGGAATTTAATTGTCACCACCTAGTAGAAATATTCACATTAATTTGATGGCAGCAGGGAGGATATTAGGTTCCAATCATTCTGTCTGTTTGGTTTTAATTATGTCAAAGAAAAGAACTGAGGGAACAATAGTCCATATTTTAATTATATTAGCAAAGAGTATGTGAACCCAGTCGGCACGAAGACCAGATCTCAGGTAATATGTAAAAAAGTCTTTAAAACTCAAGATAAGTGAAGAATAGATGAGGTCAAGATAATGGAAAAGTAACATATGGGTAAACTGTATATATACAAAATATGAAGGAAAAGTTTGCTTGCCGAGTGTCTTGCTTTTATGCTTCCGCTCTCTCTTTTGGTCCCTTATCCTCTCTCTATCAGTTCCTTATTCCCAATAATGCAACAATCTAAAAGGTCGTCACAAAAATAAGATATTACTAATTAGTCAGTGAGGACACCCTGAACGTGATTTTGTTAATGATGACTTAGTAATTATTTATATGTCTGGGATGTTAACATTTTTAGGGTTTGGTGCCAGAACGCAAAGACATGCAAATGAGGCTAAATGGTGTTCCATTCCATTCACAGGACACTTTCTAATGTTATGTTGTCTTAAAAAATGAAGAAGGCTAAATGATGTTCCCAAATTGAACATGTGAGTGTGAGTGTGTGTGCCCTGCGATGGATTGGCACCCTGTCCAGGGTGAACCCTGCCTCCTGGGATAGGCTCCAGGTCCCCGTGACCCTGAATGCAGGATGAAGCGGTATAGCGATGAGTGAGTGAGATGTCTGTACTTGTGCCCACTGGGAGGATCTGATCAGAGCATGAGGGTTAAAGTACACTGACTTTCACAGAATATTAAAAAAGAAAAAAAAAGTTTATTTTTTATCACTATTTTTGTTAAAGTGTTAATAAAGATGTATGTAAAAAACAAACAAAAAAAAAACCCCAAAGAGCTCATGGCCAGACGTCCTAACACCAACCTTTCAGCTTTCAGCCGGCGACGGTAGAAGTAAACGGAAATGATCGCTGATTGGCTGTCTCATATTAGTTAATCGGTTCTGATTGGCTCTCCGCGCTGATCACTCTACAGTGCGATAGGTCGGGTTTAGGGGGAACGACCGCTTGTGACATGAGTGCTGGTTAAAACGAGTACTTTCAGACGCTCGGATTTCTCACTTCATGGACACATTAGACAAAGGCACGCACATAAACAACAACAGCAGCAGCAACAACAACAACAACAACCTTAATTCAGTGAAGCATGCTGCACACTTCGCATTCACCTCCACTTTGCCGTCTTCTTTCATAGCACTGCGATGCTAAATCCTAAATCTATACGATTAATGCAGACATACCTTTCCGCTGCGACCATCAAGTGTTTCAAGTGTGTCACACGTGTTAATTATCCCGGGCGAGTGAGGGAGGGCAAACTTGAGGCTGCTGTCCTTCGTCTCAAACCGGTAACAGTCGGCGGTGCATTTCAGTCAGTGATCAAGTCACTTGTAGGTTGTTCCGATTTCCGAAAACCTCGATGTTAGAAAGAAAAAAAAAAGAAAAAGAGAGAGAAGCCAGTGTCGGAGTACTAGAGAGAAGTCGTTTCGTCTGCGAATCGGCTTGTCTCCAGCGAACGGAAAGCGGCTAAACCAGTGATTCTCATCAGCACTCAGTTCATTCAGGTTTGCAGCGAGGAGACGGGGCTTGAAAACAAGCACTGATGCTGCAACGCTCCTCACTCAGGGCCTGGGGGGAAAGAGAGAGAGAGAGAGAGAGAAGGGAAAGGCGGAGAAAGAGGGAGAAAGAGAGAGCAAGAGTGGGGGAGGGTGAGAGAGTGAAAGGGGACACACATAGAAGAGAGAGAGAGAGAGAGAGAGAGAGAGAGAGATTAGGTCAGCACCATGGACAGGGGCGACCAGACTAGATTTCTACTATTGCATTTTAGCCCGAAGTGCTAAAAGCCCATCATATCTTCTACTTTTACTATGTTTCTGATGCAATTTTTTCTTATAACCAAAGTTTTCATGCGGGTTGTTCACATAACCACAAGACTTAATTCACATAAAGCTGTAAATATACTTTCTGAACATGACAGCTATAAGTCTCTGGAGAGCTGATGCTGGAGCAAAGCTGGACACATTAAACACTCTTATCGAATGCAATACGGTGTATGATCCAGCAACAATATTGATAACAACTGGCTATTTACAAAGTCAGCTGTTCTCTGTTCCAGCACAGTGTGTTCAGCAAGGTGTCTTCAAACAAATACATTTGCATTTATTAGATTATTTATTTCTGACACATGGGATGTTTTTCGCTGACATTATGGAGCTGTAGACACACATGTGAAACAGCCAAAACAGCAAACTACTGGACATCTTCATTAACTTGTGTGTGAGGGAACTACATTCATTTCAATCACCTTATCTCAAATCAACATTAGCATAACTCATGTGTCATTGATAGCAGTGTACTATTAATCTGCTAACAAATACTGAAAAGTGTTATATTTGCAATAATTCAGACATGGAGAGGTAAGACCATTACAGATGTAAGACCCTGACCCCTGGGGGTGGGTTATGCTGGTTATGCTTTAGCTAAATGAAAGCAACAAAGATGTTTGCAAACTAGATGTTAGTTAAAAAAAAAAAAACTCTTAGTTAGCTACTGTGAATTAAAACAAAATCTTTGGGTTCATTGTAGATATAGCAGTAATAAAGGCAGGACAAAATCCTGGCACACCCATCACTTGAGAAGGCCATGTTACAAACAGTTGATCAGCTGATAACAACATATACTGCCTGGCCAAAAAAGAGTCTCACACTCTAAGATGATATTCAATCTCCATTAGCTTTAATTGCAGCACACAATATGATGGCCAGATCATGCGTGAAAACGATTTCTCATGCTCCCAGAAACAATCCTCACAATTTGAGTCATGGAATATGCATGTGTCATCAGGGAAGAAAAGTCCATTGATGTGACACATTGATCATTCAGTACATTCAGTTAATCAGTTGACTGCATTTTATTGCTACATAACTTGCTGAGCCTTGACCTGACCAAGTGAAACAACCCCAGCTCATAATACTGCCTCCAGAGGCTTGTACAATACAACTCTTCATGATGGGCACATCTTCGTACCCTGATGTGCTCATTGCTCTGAATTAGGATCAGTTTCGACTTATCAGACCCCATTTCCATTGCTCCAAGTCCAAACTTGGAGCCTTTTGTTCTGTTTAGTCTAGCTAACCCGTTTTTTTTTTTTATATCCACACAGCTGTTTAACCCCAACCCTGTAAGTTTCCATACTCACAATGTGTGAGTATGGAAATGCTCATGCTTTCACTATTAAATACAGCTTTGCTTTTTCATGTAGATTTTTTTTAAATTATGCAACTTCACTAACATTTTAAATGACCCCATTTCATGATTGAATTTCTCACACAAAGATGACTGTCCAGGTTTATCCTTCCAATTTTTGATCATGTGATAAAGAGTTCTTAACCCAGCTCCAATAATTTCAAATCAGCTTAGTTGCTTTCTTTCTTTCTTTCTTTCTTTCTTTCTTTCTTTCTTTCTTTCTTTTTTTTTTCCTTTTTGATGCAGCCCAATAATTTGGCTTCTGTAAATGGCGATTTTTTTACGGTATGTATTGTGATTGAAGAATGCTGATTATGCACAGTGATCGAGAAAATATCAAACCATTTTAATACATAAAAATTTACACTTTAAATTCAAAATGAAACTAAAATGTGACACTTTGCCTGGTCACTATATTCAGAACTCATTTACCCCAAAAATTAACTTACACATGCACAAGACCTAGAAATGTCATCAAAATATGACCCCTGTATAAACTCAATTATTTAAGATCATATTTGCTGCTCATTTATTTAGCAGTTTGGTATATTTCATCATGGGTAAATGAGAACAATAGCTGTTGTAACATAAAAGTGGAAAATCTCATCATCAAACATCAAGCAAAGATTTTTAGCAACAATTGATTTGAGTCAGTTAATGAGTACGAATTCATTTCACATAAAACATATGACTTGCAGAGACTAGATATGGAGAATTGATGCTTCTACTTCTAAAAGATCTGCAAAATTCATGAGAATCATTTGACATCATAATAAAGAGATCCAAGCTAGTGATTTTTCATGTTGAACATCATGAATATTCTATACTGTACCTTCCTAGGGAATATAATTTGTATACTATTTTAAATAGTATGTTGTAGTACATACTAGGACACAAAGGGCACAAATGACTCTCCCAAAATATAAGGAATAAGAAATGGTTTCAGACTTTGATTTAAGAAATTGGCTGACATATTTAAAATTCACTCACTGTTTAATAATAAGGTTACTTTCTTCAGGCAAGCTATGTAGTGCTACTCAGACTTTGTTTTGTATACTACTACTACTAAAACTCACTGTGTGTGTGTGTGTGTGTGTGTGTGTGTGTGTGTGTGTGTGTGTGTGTGCGTGCGTGCGTGTGTGTGTGTGTGTGTGTGAGAGAGAGAGAGAGAGAGAGAGGGGGGATTTTTCCCTTGAGCTTCCTTCTTAAATTGCATTGGTCACAGAATGTAGGGTGAGTCAAAATGGAGCACTTCTTGAGATCTGCCTTGACATCATTAATTAGTTAAAGTATCTCAACCTACCACATGGCATATTTTTGCAGAATGACACTAAATTTACCCAACCATGCTGCTAAAACACACTACTGCCCCATTTTACAAGAAATCAGTATGCAAATCCTTTAATTAAAATAAATTTACAGTAGCTGATCACTTATCAGATATAATGTGGTTAAAATAAAGAGATAATAAAATAAGACTTCTCCTGTCCATGGTCTTAACGCTCAATACTTAAACCTTAACCATCAAACTGTAGGACACAAGAAGAAAAGCAGAAAACAAGTACACGCTAGTTCAAACAGACCTCACAAAATCAGAGGCTTCCCATTTGTCTGCATCATGAGTGCTAATGCAGGGATAAAACCTTAATGTATGAGTTTTCAAAGTTATTTGAAGCCACTAGGGCCAAATAAACTGAAAAATAGATAAATAAAATGTAGATAAATCACTTACAAAAAAATGGAACAGTCAAGGTAACTGTGGTTCTGCAACTGTGTGAGAAGCTCTTGTTATTTAGAAGAGTCTAAAACGTATTACCCTGAATATGTTACAGCAGGTGCTATCATAGGTATGAATATATAAAAACCCCATAAAAATAAGTATTTAGTAAACTCTGGCAAAATGCTCTCTGTATCACTCTCCATTCCCTCTGATTTACACAAATACTCAAGCTCTATTAAAGAGAAATTAATAGGGACGTCAAAACCAGATGAAGGGCTTTCTACAATGTGATGTGCCATCTGATCAGCAGATGGCACCGAGACACATGGCTGCCAGTGCTAGAGATTCTGAAGCCAATTGAGAAACAGATGTGCTGGGCCAAATTTTAATCGTAGTCTACAGAAAAGGAAAGCAAAATGGCTATCAGAGAGGCAGTTTCTGGCATATTGTGTCACCATCTGATCATGCTTTTGACCATGGGAATGAAGAGTGACCTTATGTACAGTTAAGCGTGTAGTGATCAGAGCTAGAAAGATACTGTTGTAGTTGTCATAAACGGATAAAAAGAAAAAAACCGCTGCAGAAGCATAAGCATGAAGTAAAATAAATGAAGCTTAGCAATAAATGGAAAAAAGAAATTACGTTAAAAAGCATATTAAATCCTAAATAGTATTTAATATTATATATATGAACTCCAAAAATATGTAGATAAATATTCTAGCATTCTCCTTCTTTATTTATTTAAGAAAATACTTAATTTTCTTGCAATTATTTCCCCATTTTTCATATACAGTACAGACACTGAATGCTACAGTAGATTCATAACCACTCTCTATTCTGATTTATTCATTATTCTGGTGTATATTTCTCTCTATAAATATACAATTTCAACCAAAGGAATAGAGGAGCAAAACTAATGGGAAAGAATTATTTTGAAAGCATCTCAGTCAGTAATATAGGTTATATTAATACTGTACATTGTTTAATATTTCATTGTTTAATAGCTGAATCCACACCCATATACTGTACATATCACATACAGTACTGTACCTCACCAGTGTGAAGAGTCTGCACTGCAAAAAGATACCAGAGATCAGTAAACATACCTATTTGAATAAAAATACTCATTACCTATTTAATTATTTACTTATTATTTAAGTACCTAATGATTGCAATGCTTTAAAAAATGAAATTTTAAAAAGGATGTGATACAGCTAGTTCAAAACCACTGCTACGTGGAAAAACTTGTGTTTTCCCATGTGTAAAGACAGTTATAAATTACAGAGACAACACCTTTCTGAGAGGATTAGAAAAAAAATCATAAATTTCTTGTCGTAGATCTGATTAATTATCACCTCCAAAGCTGCACTTTTTCTTCGTCGAACACGTTTATTCTCAGTGTGAGATCCACATACTTCACAGAGAGTGAGAGTGAGAGAGAGAGAGAATGCGAGAAAATCTTCATTTAACCAAAAATAAAACTTAACAATATGCACTGTCATTTTTTCCCCCCGAATTTATAGCAGTGCTCATATTTTAGGCATTTAAACCTGTCAAGTAATGATGAATGTGTGTCTGACAGAAACATTTTTTACCACATGTTTGTGTGTGTGAGAGTGTAAGTGCTGGCTCTAATTATAGCTGTGCAGTTTGAGAAGAGGTTGGAACGCATCGCCACTCCTTCCATCACTCTCTCCCTGCTACTCTCAATCCAACTAGAAATGTCAGCAGAAGCAGATGTCAGAAAAATGTGTTATTCCCAGCTGAGCATCTCTGATGATGCCTCTCTTTCTCTATCGCACTCTATACTGTATAGTCACACATACACACACACATACAGTATGCAAATCACATCAGTAGATGTGAAATTTACAGTAAAGAACCATTGACCTTGTTACTTCTGAAGCAGTTTTAATGACATGTATGGAAATTTTTCTTTGCATACTTTACGATTAGTTGCAAACAAATTATTAAGATATTGTCTTCTCACAAATACACTCAGTCACTCATTCATCGTCTATACAGCTTAATCTGTATACAGGGTCGCAGGGGGCAAGGAACCTATTCCAAGAGACTTAGGGCATGAGACGGGGTACACTCTGGACAGGGTGTCAATCCATCGCAGGGCGCACACACACTCACATGCTCATTTATGCACCACAGCAATTTGGGAATGCAAATTAGCTTGATCTGCATGTCTTTGGACTGTGGGAGGAAACTGGAGTACCCTGAGGAAACCCACCCAGCACAGGGGAGAACATGCAAACTCCATGCACACAGACCCGACGCCGGAATAGAGCACACACGCAGAAACACCCTGGAGGTGCAAGACTTGAGTGCTAACCACTAAACCACCTAATCTGATTCATGTATTACAGAAAGGCCTGAATAGACATAATGCCCAATGCCTTTTGCTTTTTTTTTTTTATTATTGTTTTTAGACCTTTTTATTTGAATCCTGCATCAATTCTTTTAATTAATCAATCTGATTTGTTGGTAGTGCAATTGTGAGTGGAATGTGAAAATAAATCAGATAGACACCATTCATATGAAAATGTATTTTGATCTCAAATTCCCCATAGCTGACCTTTCATTAATTGCTGGTAAACCATTTGAGATCAGATGTAACATCTGCATAATTAGTGAATTAAATGAATCTTTTTGCACACGGTTTGTGTCTGTGATGAACACTACATATTTGGCGATTACTGGGCTGGGCTTGGGTTGAATTAGCTGATGCTGCTGTTTTGAACCAATGTCTGTTCTTGAATCTATTCAGGGTCAGCTACACTATTTCTCTCTCTCTCTCTCTCTCTCTCTCTCTCTCTCTCTCTCTCTCTCTCTCTCTCACTTATACATAGACACTGATAAAATCACAAATCACTATCCATTTCAGAGAGGTGAAAAAAATGGTATGATTTGCAAAGCGGAATATAAAATGTGAAAAAACTGCGTTGCTAAAACAAAAGAAGGACTAGATTCTTCTTGATTCAGGAAGGCAGTATCTTGCCCATATAACAACAAATAATAATCCATATTATGGCTTTTTGACAGATTTTTGGGTCACTTAGACATGACTTTAGCAGGGAACCTTTGGATTTTGATAAATCCCAAAATGGCACAAAATGCTGTTTTATATTTTATTTGATGACTGAGTAGGCTTTTTTTATTTTATTTTATTTTTTACCAGGCCAGCGCAGGATTAACTGGTGCAGTTTTAAGAGGAGATTAGATGAGCACTCATTCTGTCCTCTTCATGTTCCATTAACTAATTGTTTCTACCTACCTTGCATATTCAAACACACATGACACTGGAGAGAAAAATAGTAAGCCTAAATTTGACAACAGATTTAGCCAGAAGGCAGGGTGTCGGTGTAAACTACACATGCACAGTTTATACCCCCCCCCCCCCCGCCCATTCCTTCATATTAAATGAAACTTTGGAACAATGAAAAATAAAAGTTGGAACAAATATTATATGTCCACAGGCTACCTAAAGTGCCAAAAGATACAATTTAAAAACTGGTTCTTTATCTAACAGCCTCAGCAGCTGCCTCATTTCCCCTCTCGTCTATTTTTAACCACTCAGCATTCATCATCACCAGTGCGCTAATCTCCAGTCTGATCACCTGCACCTGTTTCTCACTGGTTCATACCTTAAGTTAGAGTTTGTTAATGTTTTAGTGATTAATAGGGTACTGTGTTGCTTAACAAAGAAAAAACAGTCCTCCGAAACTTGTCAGGTACAGGGACTGGACTAAAAATGAGAGACAAAATGTTCTTCAATGAAGCCTGGAGAACTATTTCTCAAAACTACATTAAAATACAAGGCTCTTTAAAAGCAAAATACAAAGAAATTTGGAGTGGCTCAAGACTTTTGCACAGTACTGCATACTAAAGTCACTTTAAAAGAGGACATATACACTGAGATCAAAATGTCTCGTAACTAACCGTGCATCATCATTGATAACACATGCCAATTATAAGTAATGTTATATAATAAGATCAAGCAAGAGCTTATATCCCTGGCAACCCCCTAGTGTGTGACATCCCTGAAATCTCACTGAAACATCATTCATCATCCCCTCCAAGTAAAACTCATTCATCCCTAGAGCTTTCTCCACTCAGCCATATACCAACCTACCATAGCTAGTGCTGTTATTAGGTGAGGATGACCCACATGAGCAAGTCAGAACAGTAAAATTGTACTGCAGAAAAAAAAATTACCTCACAGTGGAGCAAAAACGTGGTAACATACCCTTACATTTTGAATAGATGATTATTTTCTATAGAATAAAGTGCTGGGATTATGATCATGATAAATGTATCAAAAGGAATGTGAAATATGAAGAAGAATCTTGTGTTTGAAACATAGAGCTGCCTTTGAGTGGACTGGGGAGATATGGGATATTTGGTGTGAGGATTTTAAATTAAAGCTTTTAAATATCATTAAAAATATTGCAGGACACAAGCCACAACAAGACGTTCCTTCCATGCAAGTTTGACTATTGAGAAGATTATTTACTGCAAGCTGCTCATTGGATGCAGGACAGTAGAAACGGCAGGAGGGAGACAGAAGAGAGGTACAGGTAGGAGGTGACATTAGAGAAGAAAACACACAGAAACACCTTCAGTCACACACGGAAGTAGTATTGTAGCCATTTCTTTATATTATAATGAAATGTTTCAATCAAAAGCATAAAAAACAGTAAATGTTTAGCCATATACAGTACTTCATGAACTTGGCATACTTATCGTATAATTATTTATACAACTCGTTATTAGTCTTGTCCAGTTATTGTTAGCATAGCAACAGCATTATTGAGGATGTGTTGCTTTGGATGTGTTCGAAAAAACAAACTGATGTAGTTTGCATTAAATAAAGGTAAATATGTAAATGTAAACTTTTTGTATGAAAAAGATGCAGGTGGATTGGCCTGTAAAAGTGCTGTATAATGAATTTTGTAGATCATTCCTCATGCACACATTGCTGACTTCTAAACGGAAATTATATGAATAAATATCAGCTAAATAATGTAGAGCAGCTTAGTTCTCCCTCTGGCTCAAAATGAAAGAGTGGACAAATGAGAAACGAAATGTACAGCCTCTTTGTGAGACAACAAAAGACGAGAGAAGTCCCACTTTAACATGAAGCTGAGCTAGGTCATATATGCATGCTGACCTACTTATACATGAGTTTTAGGCCAACACCATCCAAGTTAGTTGAAGAGCACAGTAACACATCTGGAACTATTAAACAAATCACAGCATGCCGGTGTGACACTGTTTGCTGATAAAGAACACACGAAAGCTCCGTTGAGACGTTTTGAATCTCTGGAAGCAGTACATCTCAACTGTCATCTTTATCATCATCAGAATTGTTATCATCACATACAGTATATCATGCACAGCTGATTCCTTTTTATCTCAACAATAGTCAGCAACACTAATGCCCTCCTTATGCTTTTCCTTCAGGAACTTGAATGCTTCATCTTCATCCTTATGGAGTGCTTGCACAAAAGAAAGCCACAAACAGGGCAGTGAAGTTCTTAAAAAACATATTGTGCATGTGTGTGTTTGTGTGTTCTCTCTCCCACAGTTCTCTGACCCAAATATGAATCCCCTCTCTATCTGACAGACAGGTGGAGGTCTGGCACACTCTGCCTCTAAAGAACCGTGCCGCGATGTTCCACATGTGATCCTAACCAGCTATATTTATTCTAAAGAGGACACTACGTTTTGTTCTAGAGCCTTCAGATCAGCTGAGCTAGTTCTGTGCAAAGCTGGGAATCCCATTGGGAACTGTGATTTAGGCCGAGTCATAGTGCATTCACATATACATATACTCCATTTGCTACCTACTCACATACTCAGTTAGAGCCATACTAATTCACATGATATGTCAATACTGTAAATAATGTTGACTCCATGTCAAGTGATAGTCGTGTCTTATAAATAGATTTTTCCACCTCCCATAAGCAACCAGAGGAAAGATTTTGTTAAAATTCAGTCGCTTAGGCAGCAGTATATCACATACATTGGTGCCCTCTAGTGAAAAAAAACAGAAAAATTGTCTGCCTTTGAAAAATATGAACGACCGTTAAAAGAGCTAAGCCAGGGGTCTCAAACTCAGTTCCTGGAGGGCTGCAGCCCCACAGAGTTTTGTTCCAACCATAATTAAAAACACCTGATCCAACTAAACAAGTCATTAAGGCTTATTTGAAAACTACATGGTATGTATGTTGGAGCAGCGTTGGAACAAAACTCTGTGGGGCTGCGGCCCTCCAGGAACTGAGTTTGAGACCCCTGAGCTAAGCAATAGTAGACGGTATGTTGAACATCACTGAAGGCATAATAATATAATATAATATAATATAATATAATATAATATAATATAATATAATATAATATAATATAATATAGTTCTAAAAATGTCTTTTTGTGTCTTTGGTTGTGAAAAAGCTCTATGTATCCTAAAGTCACTTATTCAGCCATCTCTATACTAGGGGAACTTGGGGCACAAGGTACTGGACAACCATCACAGGGCACACAATGCAATCGAACACTACCGCCTATGTTCAAGCAAAGAGTTTTCACACCAAATATTGACTATTTATTGTTTATGTTATTACTTAGTGCTTTTTATAGATGTTTTTTTTTTTATTTTTTATGTAGAAATGTTTTCAAAAGCATCATTGCTTTTGAAAACATTTTTACATATATATATATAAATATATATAAAACATCTGTTAGGTTTTACTGAGCATACGGGAGCATACGGGAGAATATGAGTTCTTTCGCTAACTTCGTCACACTCGCTCCTTTCTATTTTCATGCAAAACATAAGAGTCTACATTATTAATTCTTTTTTTTCCCCCAACCTAAAATCGGTCTGTCATGTAATGTGTCACGTTCTTAACAGGCATGCAAATATACTTCTGTAATGTTATTTATTCATTCATTTTAGTGTATCTTTGTAGGGAATGGTCTTGTACATAATAATGCAGACACAATAAACTTATAATATGGCGCCTAAGACTTTTTTGCACAGTACTGTATATATATTCTGAGTGAGCCATTCCCATATTCCCATATATGTTCATTACTTTGTTGATTAGGATTTGTGCTTTGGGTCAGCTGAAGCACAATGCTGCCACCTACATTTTTTATGGTGGGTATGGTGTTCTTTATTGGTAAGCTGTTTTGTTTTTGAGACAAACTTAGCGTTTAGAATTATGCCCAGAACACATATCACATTTTGCCAAATAGAATCTGGAATCTATTAATTTTTTAGTTAGTTTGTTTGTTTGTTTGTTTTAATTAGAAAAGTATGCCATCTAGGCACGCTACCACACAGTCTTTGCCATGGGTCTGTTGGCAGCCTTTGATAAATGTTCAACTTCATGGTAATGTCACTGTAGTGGGCAGTTTTCTCCACTTATTGATGATAGTATTCACTGCGTTCTATGGTTCAACTCGTGTTTTGGTAATGCATTTGTATCCGTCTCCTAATCAACATCTTTCACCAGTGAGATCCCAAACATGTTTTATAAGTTGTTTATATGAGGCTTATAAAAACCACTTCACTGTGTACTAAATTGTATGTGATTGAACTGACAATAAAAGCCCACTTGACTTGACCTGACTTTGCTCGAAAGGCTTGTAGAAACCAATAAAGTATCAAAAGAAACCTACAAAATACCCGATCTTTATTTGGTGTAACTCAGAATAATTTAATTGAAAAACTTTGTATGATAATTACTTTTAATCATGAATTTTAATGTGATTTGTGAATTCTATTCCCAGTCACATAACCCATTATAAAAGGCTGTACACATCTGTGCAGGATGTCTCTGAGAGATTAAGGATGCTAGGATTTGACTGGTTCAAGCAATTCTAACTGAAAAGAGTGGTTTGGACTTTTTTCCCATGGAGTGGACATTTTTGACAGGTAGTGCAAAGATCTTTTATTAAAACAGATCAAACCCTGTCCAAACTCCTCATATGTCAGTAGTAAGGTAAGATAACCTCATCAGGTAACCTTATCAATTATTTCACAACATGGAAAGCAATGGAGATGAGAAGTGAATCAAATAAAAAGGAATACAACCTTGCATTAAAAGGTCTTCATCACTTTCTTCTGTAATGCTTTAATTTTTTTTTTCTAACTTCCACTTAAAGCTTGTGCAATTTCTTTATCTGCCATACTAAATAGTAATTTCCCACCTAAATTGATTCTTTATGCTGGTTGTTTATTCTAAAGGTGTGTCAGATAAAGTGTTTTGAAAAAATGCACACAGTGTGTAACCCAAGCTACATTGAGGCTCTTCATATTCAACTACAAAAACGCTAATAAAAAAATCATATTAAAAGACAGACTTGAATTTCCCCAGTTGCTGTTTGTGCCAGCAGTGACTCTCAGCCTAATCACTTAGTCTTTCCCTATTGTATACACGCAAAAATTATGCACACCATTCTGAAAACTGGAAGCTCATGTATCAACAAAAAAATGTAACCAAACTGCTAAACTCTAAGCAACACTAACTACTGGCTTCACTCAGTTATCATTTTAAATCATGGTTTTGCACATCTCTGAACAGAAACTACATCATTTAGCATTCTGTGTTCACCTAAAATCACTGGACTTCAAACTGCAATATCTGATTACCAATTAGCTGCACATGTGCAAACTCAATTAGAAAAACACCTCATTCATGTGTCAGAGTATAAAAGAGGCCTCAAATGACACACAGATGAATAGGACAAGTGATATGAGCCTAGTAGGCTCTGGAATCTATTTAGGATGATAAGGCTGAGGAGACAGAAAAGGAAGTTAAATGCAGACCAATATTTCCAATAAAATATGTGCGACTGTGGTGGACCATGTAGTAAATCATGGCCTAACATTGACTTGAAGCTGGGCTGCAAGTCCAGTCAAATTTTAGCTGCTTCACAATAACCTCAGTTATCTGGGCCTTTACAGAAGAGAATAGGGAAGTACCCAACTGAGAAGTTTTACAGTACACTCTACAGTAATTTCTATGGATATCTACAGTGCTCACAGTAATGTACCCTGCAGTGTAATGCTTTGTCTTAGGTTAACATATGGGTATGCAGTAAATGTATGTTTATACTTTTTACAGAACAGAAAGACAGCCAGCAAGAGGTGGCAGAGGCTGGAAATTTATAGAGCAAGATACCACGATAATTCACATGGTTTTGGGAAATAAGGCCTTCACTCTGAGTGAAATCAGTGACAGAGTGCTGGACAAAAATTACATTTTGCAAAAATTGATCAACCTGTCCAGTGTACATCTTAATCTCTATAACAGTCCCATTTTGCTAACATGCATTACAGTATATAATCCCGCACCAGGCTCCTTTGGTCCACGACTAATTCGCCAACAACCCACTGTACCTTCTGTAGGCAATAGAGGATGCATATGATGCCATTCATACAGATGAATGCCAGGGATGGATCCACCATGCCAGGCATATATCTGCTTGGCCAGGGAGAACATCGCAGCTGATGTAGATGCCCCCTGGCGTGACTAGGATTAGAGGCAGAATGCAGAGTGATCTATTTCATTGCATTTTCCTATTTCTTTTGTCAGTTCGGCTGGATGCTTTGTATTGCAGTAACAAATATGTTATTACCTTTTTGGATTTGTGCACTGATTTTCTTATTGTGTTTCTCATGTTGTAGTGCACATGTGGTGCTGTAACAGAACTCTCTGTAAGACCTAAGTACACAATAGCTGTGTGTATTGTTTTGATGGAAGGAATCAGTGCAGAGAAATTGAAACATTTTGATGGAAGGTTTTGAGTGGTGTGCTTCATTTTGCAAGTGATTTTTGACAAAGCAATTTAATTGACAAAGTTTTGACAAAGCAGTTAATTTTTTAAGCTTTTGAGTTTTGACTCACACATCACAATTGAAACAGTTCCTGGAAAGGTGTTTAACCGATTGGGGAAACTATATCGACTACGGGACGAACTTCTCAAATGATTGAAAAGCTTAGGAAAAACCACTGCTTTGTGGAGAAGAAGGGTGCTTTATGACTACAGTCAGAATGGTGGATTTTCTGTAGTCAGCACAGTATATAATCGACTAAATGTAATGTGCTAATCCTAAAAAAAAATAATAATATATATATATATATATATATATATATATATATATATATATATATATACTACTACTAATAATAATAATATTTGCGACGTGCTAAACGCCGTCAATAATTTCCCGCTCCTAAAGCAGCCGTCCAATCAAGGCGCAGTTTAAGACGCCCCCTGATTCCGCGGCGCTCGAGCGTCATGCACCTGTTGGCAACGTCTGTCGCGCGAGCTCCTCGCTGTCCTCGTGCGTGCCATTTAAATCCGAGAGTTTAACGGAACACACGATGCAGTGGGCGATTTGGATTGACTCCGCTTCAGGAAAACGATTATAAGTAAGTGTGTTTCCTTTCTTGCTTGCGTTCTTTATTATTTAAAAAAAAGTATAAAACGGTTAACAAACTAATTGGCATTAAGAAATAGACAGATAACAGTTGTTCGTTCCTGATTTCATTAACCAGAAGCAGGGAAAATACTTTTCTGTTTTTTTTTCCAAGTTTTTTTTTTTATTAGTTCTTTTTTTTTTTTTTTAAATCCCTGACTGTCTCTTCCAGTTATACTGGTTAAATTGCATGTGTTTTGTCTAAAGCAAATAAAAACAGGTTTCTACACACAGGAAACTCATTGCCTGAGGTCGTGTCTATTGAAAGATATCTCTGGCTCAGTATTTACATAAGACCGAGCTTTTCTTTTCATTAGAAACAGGTGGAGGTTTACCACAATAAGTAAGTACTGAAATGAGAAATAAAGTTATAGGGAAGCTTTTATTTTTTCCTAATATGAAATGTGACCTGTGTGGCTGGTTATACTTCTTGACATGGCAAAATCTATCTATCTATCTATCTATCTATCTATCTATTATCTATCTATCTATAATTATATAATTATAATTATATTATAACCCTTACTTCTCTTAAAACATCACTGATATTTTAGCAAACAAATGCACATTAGGGTTGCACTAATACAATACAACACTAATATAGTCCAGGTTTGTATTCATATTATAAATATTTTATAAATTCAACAAATGAGCTGTTAAGTTGTTTTGGTGAGTTTGGATCTAATCTGTAAATCTGAAGTGTTGTCACATGTGTATTACTCATCTCCCAGACTTTAAGTGCATCATTATCTCTGCCCATCTGGGATCTGTGTAGAGTATTGTCATGTCTAGCATGTGTTTGGTTTGTGGGAAGCACTAAATTGCTTTGAAAATATACAGTCACTGTGGTTTGGCCTGCTGAACTAATTATTGTTGTTCCTCTACCTTTAGTTATGAATGATGAGATATTATAACAAAAAATCATGTTTTTGAAAAATGCAGATGATCTAGTAATTTCATGATGTAATGAAAGAAAATACACTGCCCCGCTAAAAAAAAAAATGTTTTTAAAACATTAAATTATTGGCCTGAATCAAGCAAAGAAAGCAATGAAGTTGCCAATGAAGTTGCATTGAAAATATTGGCAGTCGTAATCACAGTTAAGTTTAATAGTGAAAGAAAGAACATTTCCACATGTACATTGTGATGGGAACTCACAAAATGGAATGAAAACAACTATGTGTTTAGAACCAATTCAAAAATAAAAGTTCAAAAAAGGCTCCAGTATGGTGAGGAGCATAAAGACTGGATTTTGAAGCAGTGGAAATCAGTCATATGGTCTGATGAGTACAAGGCAACTTCATAGTGAACACTGGAGTTGCTTCAGTTGCAGTTCTATGCATTTTTCTTACCTGATAGCACAGGCATAATCTAAGACTCAAATTGTGAAAGGGTGGTTAAGGAGAATAAGGAATCATTTTCGCACATAAATTTGCTACCATATTTCACCACTGTAAATAAAGTTACAGGAAGGGCTTTTGAATGAAATAAGAGTATGTGGCCAGGTAGTGTATATTCAATAAGGATAATACTAGTTCATACATAATTCATTGTTATTTTATTACAGAAGCTTACCTGGGGAAATTCATTATGCTTAATGGAAGCCCTTATAATCTGAGACTGCAGTATTTTACCTGTTAGAACCTGATCAAATCTGCAACACAAGTAAAAGCATTTATTTTGTTTCTTGGTGTGTGTGCATGTTTGTACATGTACCAGTGACAACTGGCTGATTTCAAGCAGAGATCAAAATGAATTGAGGCAACAATCACTAACTGTTTTTTATTTTATTTTATTATTTGAATTACTAATTGCTTATATTTTTATTATTGAGAGAAGGATAGATAACTGTTGTGTACAAATAATTAATATTTTTTAAAAAACAGATTTCTGCAGCATACCGAGTTGTAAATAGGCAGGCAATCTTTACATAATTTAACAGACGGTTGGCCACACATCAACCAGAAGCTGCTAAATAAAATTGTACCTGATCATATCATTTCAGCTTCAGATATAAAACCATTGCCTGGAGATATGAAATGGTGTGTTATTACGATATGTGGAGGCCTGAAGTTTACACTGCCAATATTTCCCCTGTAGACTGCATGTGTAAACACCATGTAGAAACAGTAGGTGTCGACGGGGTTAGTCTTATCCTGTACTGGAAAGACTGCTAAACCAAATGCATGGTGTCTGATTCAGCTCTTATCTGCGGTTGACTTAGATCACACTAATGGTTGTCTGAATGTGTCTGTGGATATGAGGTGCATTTATAACACTTGATGTTGATGTATCTGGAAAAAACTAAGAACACTCCCTTTTGGTGAGTATTTCATTACCATATATGTACAGGTTTCCCAGAAATATTTTTTTCATTTTTTTCAGCTCTGTTACAGTAAAAGTCTATTCCATAGTTAGACATTATGCAAAGTGTCTGAGTTATTTTTCCCCGGTTAGGCATCAAAATACAGTATGTCAATTTAAGTGATGTGAAACATTAAGAAAAATCTGTGTTTTGCAGAGCATGGACCCACTTCTTGCATTATTAAATTAGGCAAATTATTACTTATTTAATACAGTGAATCCTAACAAACAGCCTGGCTTGCAAGTTTTTAAATTTTTTTTCGATGCAGTTTCGGCATACAAGCAATCAAGCTGGTCACGCATACTTCCAATGTCTCACACTTCCAGTAGGTGATCAAAACAAAAAGTGGAAAGCCAAGTGAAGCTTTTTTTTGTGCAAGATTTAGTGAAGACATAGCATCATGGGTCCCAAGAATATTTGTAATGCTTGAATTGATTAATTAACTGAGATTACACAAACACAGGACTTTTATCGTGTCTGCTGGTGTAAACAAAACTCAAGAACCCAAAGTCACACAAACATAACTTATACTAAATATACCAAATCCAAATTTGTATTATACAGAACAAACACCGCAACTGTACACAAAATTTCACTGTGTATTTAAATGGATGTGTAGTCCCATGTCCTCTATACTAAGTGTGTGCGTGTTGGGGTGTGGGAGTATTGTATCGGCTTCACTGGCTTTACGATTCAATCCGGGAGCAATGGTGAGTAATCCAATTTATCCGCAAAGAGACAGGAAAAAAATGGCTACCAGTCTTATGTGTATAACGACAATGGAGTATTGCGGCTTCCCTTTAAACAGGTCAGGTGACTCCCTTACGTGACTGCGAATCCCCTCGTGATTTGCAGAGAAAATCTTGCGACTTTTGCCTCAACTGATAGGGCAAGGGAACAGATTACAGGTTGTCCCTTAATTACGAACGAGTTCCGTTCCTGGAGCACCTTCGTAAGTCAGATTTGTTCTTAAGTCCAACAAAATGATTCTTATACGCGTTTGACACGGATATAGAGTGTATATTCTATATAATGTAAAGCATACCAATCCAGTTGACTAAATCTGTCCCCTTTCCCAACATGGCCATCATGTGGCCAAACACCATAACCGTGCCTAAGGAAATGTCACAGACTGAGACATCACACAGTGTTGTCTCTGCACCTTTAAATTGCAAGGGGAATCCCGGACGCCATTTTGTCTCAGAGCTGTTTTCTACTTTGTTGGACTGTTAACTCCGTTTTGTTGAGGAGTTTGATGCGTTCGTCAGACACTTCTTAAAAATTATTATATAAAAAAAAAAAAAACACACACTTGCACACACTCTCTCTCTCTTTTTCTCCTTAAAATTCAAGCAGCACAGATCCGAAGTACCACTGTATGTTCATTTCATGATAAATTTATGTATGTAATATATGTCTTAACATGTTTCCACTTTATGGCTGCATTAGTCTGCACTGACCTGACATAATTTTTCACTGCACAAGGTCAGCTGAACATTAAAAACATTCACATTATATCCACCTACTGTAGGTTTTGGGTTTGCGACCGGGGCAACTCTGACCCCTTGGGGCATTACTCCACAAGTCCTCTACGGTTGTGCTGGGAGCACCAGGATATCAGCAGCAGGATCATGTGGGTGCTGTGGGTTGCTGGGTTGTGAATCAGACTCGTTTGTCCAGTGTTTACCATAGGTTCACAATTGGATTGGGATCTAGGTAGTTTGGAGGCCTTGGGCTCTTTGCCTGCTGGGCCCTGTGCTTGGTGTGCTGTGACCCATAGCTCATTATTATGTAGTAATATCTAAGCAATAAGGCCCTTTTTGTGCGCTTTGAAATAATTCTAGGAATCTACATATTCATCATATTATTAATTTAAAATGGGTTACATGTTACACAGCTAATTTGGCTCTGCAATCTTGTCTTGTCTTTCTACAATGACTTCAACAACCAGAGGAGCACAGGTGTGTATAGTGACTAGACATGCAGGCACACACTCTCTCTCTCTCTCTCTCTCTCTCTCTCTCTCTCTCTCTCTCACTCACTCACTCACTCACAAACTCTCTCTCTCTCTCTCACTCACTCTCTCTCTCTCTCTCTCTCTCTCTCTCTCTCTCTCTCTCTCTCTCTCTTTCCTCTCTCTCGGGTCCTAAGTACAGAGTAAACATTAAAATCATCAGGGAGGCAGGTGTGTCTAATGGCTGCAAAAGGAACCACTAACTTTCTGTTACTCCCTCTCTCTTTCTTTCTTTGTTTCTCTCTTTCTCTCTCTCTCTCTCTCTCTCTCTCTCTCTCTCTCTCTCTCTCTCATCACTGCAGTACAGTAGTATTATAATAGACACTTGGGAATGAGTTTGTCTTCAGGACTGGCTCCAAGTAAATGATTTGATATTGGACAAGTGAGTCTGGCATCTTCTTGCTACAGATGGGTGGTATCAGACTTAAATCAAGACTGTTATCAAAGTTTGTTTAATGCATAATCCTTTATAATACTAACATAAACCTAAGTTGCATAATTATTATAAAGACACAGATCTTTGTGCAGCTGTAGTGTGTGTTATTTTAGCATATTATGGCTGTTTCAAGAAAGGTAATGGTTGAATATGACCCTGAACTGACCGTATTTATGTCTCATACAAGATCAATGGCTTTAACTGTGCAGTAGAGGGCGCTGTCTCATTTCCGAGGCAGTGACTGTGGTTAAAAAGCTCACAGCACACTAAGGCTAATGCAAGTCCTACTTTTTCCTCTTGAATACAGCATATCCCAGATAAGTGTGGACAGACCAACTACTGTGATCATATTTGAAGCAATAAACATTGTGCAGTAATACTTTGAAGAACATAACAAAAAAGTTTAAGATGTTAACTTGGCCTTCAAATTCCCAAATCTCTCAAAATCTCAATCCGACCTTGCATCTGTGGGATGTGCTGGACAAACATGTCTGACCCTTTGAGTCCCATCTCACAACTTACACCATTTACAGTAAAGGGTCTGATGCTAATGTCTTGGTGGCAGATAACGCAGCATACCTTCAGAGGTCTTGTGGCGTTCATGCCTCAAGGGGGGCAGAGCTGTTTAGCAATGCTAGGGGGACCTACACAATATTAGGCAGGTGGGTTCAATATTTTTGCTGATTAGTGTATAGGAATTGTTCTAACAAATGTTGTTACAGAATTTGTTTCTTATTTCTGTCTTGGTATGTCTGCTGTAGATTACGTATAGCTCTCCAGTTCTACTTCTCATGTGTCAATGCAGCCATTCATGTAGTGCACACACACACACGCACACACACACACACACACACACACACACACACACACACACACACACACACACACACACACACACACACGCATGCACACACACTCACACACAGAGAGAGAGAGAGAGATGTTTGAACAGCTGACAAGCATGAGCTGCATCTGCATCAACTTAAAATGCCAAACAGGAATTACTCCTTATACTGTACAGTATGTGATATTGATTTTCAAAACATTTACATTAAAAAGATATTATATCTTTGCTCAGTACATATATTATTACATATCGTAATAACACACCATTTCATATCTTCAGGCAATGGTTTTATATCTGAAGCTGAAATTATATGATCAGGTACAATTTTATTTAGCAGCTTCTGGTTGATGTATATGTTTTTTTTGTCATGTCCCTTGATCTTTCATAATATGTTTTAATGCTCTGTAATGTGAAAAGGATTGAAGTACAATGTCTTTAGGATCTGTTGCTGTGCTGGAGGTGTCTAGATTGTTGTCTGATGTTTACATTGTACTTAATTTAATTTAGCCTCCCCACACATCTAAACCATGAACCCATGGAAACATCTGTTATGAGAGCGCGAGAGAGAGGATGTTTGTTTTTCATAATTCAAAAGTAGTGGTTAGACTAGAACGCCACATAGGAATGTGACTGTGGGTATCAGACTATGTGTGAAAGAGTTACACATAAAACAAAGAGAAAATATGTAACTCTAAAGAGCTGTTATATTTCACTTTAACAGAATGCAGAATACTGTTAGAGTTTATGAACACTGGACTCTGTCTAGACCTTCAAACATTTTTCATGAACATTTCAAATGTTACCTAAAGAAAGGTTTAAGGAGATTGCTGAAACTACTAAAATTGGGTTAAGAATTGTCCAAACCATTATTAAAACCTGGAACGATAGTACTGAATCATCAATTTTACGGAAGAAATGTGTTCTGGAAAAAATCATGACTGGCCATAATGGACAGTAATCACAAGATTGACAGTAGAAATCAAAGCTATGTTTAATAGTTAAATTAATGCATTTCCACACACAAAGCGATGACACCAGGACTGGGACTAAACAACTATGTGGTCATAAGAAAACCACTTGTTGTTGAGTCTAATTGGAATATAAAACTTCAGATTGCAGGAGAGCATAAAAATTGGGCTTTGTAGCAAACTGGTTATGTGGTCTGATTAGTCTGAGTTCAGATTGACCCTATACCAGAGTAATGGGTGCGTCAAGGTAAGAAGGGAAGCGCATGAAGCGATGTACCCATCATGCATAGTGCCCACTGTACAAGCCTTTAGAGACCATGTTATGACCTGGGGTCGCTTCAATTGGTTATGTCTCAGGCTCAGCAACATTATGAGGCAATAAAATGAAGTCAGCTAATGGCATGAATGTACGTAATGACCAGGTTATCACATCTATGGATTTTTTCTACCCTGATGGAATTGGCATATTCCAGGATTTTAATGGTGAAAGAGGATCTGGGGAATCATTTTCACAAATGACCTGAGCACCACCTGACCATGCTATTAATCAAAGCTAAAACAAAACAAAATCGGTTGAACAAAATCTTAGAATATCCATTGAAAATCTTAGAATATCCATTGAAGACATAGCAATACATAATAAAAGACCTTACAATCTATGTCTCAGCCCGTCTCTATCTGCTTGTCTTTCTGCCTCTTTCTCTCTCACATACTGTACAGTTTACTCACACACTTACACCAGACAAACAGATTGTCCTCAGCCTAAGCTAGAAAGAGTCTTGACTATGTTAGCTGATTAATCTGCTGCACTTTTGTTATTCCCTTATGTGGTTTATCTAAGTTCTTTTGCACTAGCTCGGAAATGCACTTGCACCCAACCAGAGCACCATAACATCTGCTTCTGAGTTTCCAGATTAACCAGATCCTGCATTATAGTGCAAAGTAAGGACAAGAAATACTAAAACGTCTCTCTTTAACATAGTTGAAATGTCTAACAGAAACCAATAGAAACGTTTACTCTTAAATATATCTCTTTCTACGATAGACATAACAGAAATTGCCATGTCCTTTTTAATGCTATCAAAGTAATTGTGAAGCTATGAGAGCAAAACGCATTAGGATGAAACTAATTCATGTTATACTCCTCCTCACAGATTTATCTCATTATTGAAATCAAAAGCCTCCAACCTAAAGCTTAGCCTCATATTGTGCTCTCATGGAGAGGAGATGAGTTAAAGAGAAACAGATGGAGTGTGAGTAATTTTCAGCCTGGGAATGCATCTGCAACACAGCTAGTGGCCAGAACAAAATAAACAAAACGTATACAAGATGAATTTGCAGTTACAGGAAAATCTGCTGACTTGGCTGATTGATTTGTGATTGAGTTGAGTTGAGTCGAGTTGATTATTTCATTTTAGTAAATTCCTGTGGAATCTCAAATGATTAGTCAAAAGAATCAAAAACGCACATGAACACACGCATGCACACACTGTAGAAAGTTTCCTTTCTATAGCCCAGATATGCTCCTCAAGCAGGTATTGATAGATAATGCATACCTGAGGTAAGCCTTTACTGTTACGTTGTTTTTTTCTCTAATGGATGGAAATATTTTACATTCCTCCTTTAAGTCTCTTTAAGGCACAAGGGTTTTTACATGTCAATCATTTACGTAGATGGAACATATAATGTTTTTCTTTTAGAAAAGGTGGGTATAAGAATGTGTGTGTGTGTGTGTGTGTGTGTGTGTGTGTGTGTGTGTGTGTGAGAGAGAGAGAGAGAGATAGAGAGAAATTGTGCGTGCAAGACAGGTAGAGAGACATGATTGTTAGATTGATTCACTGCTCTAGCAGAGATGTGCATATGCTGATAGCAAAGGAGACAAAACAAACAGCAGCTTTGTGCCATGTTTTTGTAAAGTGACACGCTCATAAACAGCACCGTAAATCTCAGTGTAAGTTGGAAATTTAAATGTTTGAGATTCATATTTTCTGCTGTGCTCTTCTCCCCTACCACCTACCTTAATGTTGTTGCAGATCAAGTACACCTCTTCATGGAAACAGAATCCCTTCACGACAGTGGCCTCTTAATGCTCCCTCCTAAACTGCAGAAATTGTTCAGAAATAGTTTGAGGACCATGACAAAAAGGTGAAGGTGTTGAATTGACCTCCAGAATTCCCAAATGTCAATCCACTCTAACATCTGTGGGATGTGTTGGACAGACAAGTCTGATCCATTGAGACCTGTCTTGCACCTTACATGACTTAATGGTGCCATCTTGCTGCCAGACACCACAACACCCCTTCAGAGACCTTGTGGAGATCCATGCCTCAAGGGCTCAGATACATTTAACCTACACAATATTAGGCAGGTGGGCTTAATGCTATGGGTGATCATTGTAGGCTCAGGACTAAAAATGCCCTCAACATTGCTCTTTTTGTAGGTTTTTGTAGTTTTTTTGTAGAGGTTACAGATTCATACAGGATGAGGTCCCACATTAATCGAGATTTAACACAGCTGCCATACTAACCTAATGGTCTGATATTGCAAATTCAGTAAAAAAAAAAAGGCTAACTATTTAATGGCTTGTTTTTCTTGTCAGAAACCAACATATTGACCTGGGAGAGGCTCTTACATTGCAATCTTGAGGTCAGAGCATTTGACTAAGACCAAAACTAATCAAACACACACACACACACACACACACACACACACACACACACACACACACACACACACACACAAATATTTAATCAGATTGGGGGGGGGGGGGGGGGG